>CACRXP010000975.1:11618-44658 GCA_902702965.1 Spirometra erinaceieuropaei
GCCACGATAACGGCGAAAGCCGCACTGAATATTCGCCAGAAGACCTTGATCCAAATGATTGTGCAGGCAGTTGAGAAGAATGTGAGCGAGTATCTTATCGGGAATTTTCAGCAAGGAGATGACTCGGTAGTTGTCGCAGAGCTGGCGATTTCCTATCCGTTTGTATAGGTGGATGATGGTGGTGTCCTTGAAATCCTGCGGGACGTCTCCTTGACGCCGCATCTCCTAGAACAATGCTGCCAGATGCTCCATGAATTGGGGACCATCATGCTTGTAGACCTCCGCAGAGCTCGCATCCGATGCGGGCGTTTTCCCGCTGCAGAGCTGCTGCACGGCCCGGATAGTCTCGTGGAGAGATGGTGGGAGGTGAAGATTGGCGTTGGTCTTCACGTGGGGCGGGCGGGCGATGGCGGTGTCGGAGATGTTGGAGGGGCGATTGAGGACGCCGCGGAATTGTTCAGCCAATCGCTGCAGAATTTGTGTCTTCACGGTGAACGTGGTTATTCAGTTGGCGCCGAGGAGAGGTGCAATACCTTTGGCGGGCGGACAGTAGATTGCTTGGATGGTAAAGATCTTCTTCCATTCGTTGTGGTCCGCGTACCCTTGGATCTTCTAAGCCTTGCGGCAGTCCGTGCGTTCTGCATCTTGCGCAGCCGCTTTTGCACAAGGCGGCGGCAACGGGAGAATGCTGCTTTGTTGTCGTCTTCGTCGTCGGTGGGGTGGTCTATGCAGGCTTTTTGCAGTCGGTCGATCTCGGAGTGCAGGTTGTAGGTGGCGGGGTGCGCGACCGTTGACGGCCAGCGTCTGCGACTGGATTGTGTCCCAGCAGTTCTCCACGGAGCTGTTCTCGTCTGCGGCGGCGGCGGCGATCGTTAGATTGTCTAGTCGCTGAGCTATCTCATTGCTGAAATGCAGATGGTGAGCGGAGAAAGACAACAGGGCAATATTCAGCTTACCTAGGGGTCGTATACCTTGACATATCCTGTCAGGTCAAATGTCTGGGACTCGCGCCTTCATGCCACCGTGGAGCCGACGTATCATCTGATTTAATCCCTCTCGATCTCACTCTGTCACTTACGCCACCGTCATCTATCCTTCCCAAGATCAAACCATAAGCCTGTATTTTAACGAACCTTGTGCAGTTTTCAAGCAGTGCAATTTCACCCGGTGTTTGCCTAACCCTGATCGACAACGCACTCTAGGGCAGACTTAATGTAACAAACAGCACTTGAAAGACAGCGATTCCACACCACCATCTGGATCACCTGTGGCTACATCAAGCTTCGACGAAGGGCTAACGTAGTTCAGGGCGACAGTCGCTGTGAGACTGAAGAGAAGATCGAGTAGAGAGTGCGTCATCCTCTTCTTTCACGGGAATCGATGCGCCACCCTGATATCACGCAACACCAGCACGCTTGCAATCTGCACATACGAAACGCTACCCAGCCAGCTCCCTCCCTCCCTCCGCATCGAATCAGTAGATTTTAGTACAAATCGGTGCACCCAAAGTGGCGTGATCTGTTCGCGTCTGTCACTTGGTTTGTGAAAAATGAGGACAGTAGCCCTAATGCAATGAGTGCAACATTCGTAAGAGGAAATACATATCTGCAGTTTTGCAACCAGCTCTCGGGGAGTTTACCCAACTCGTCAGTGTTGTGCCACACCTGAAGGTATAACCACTGTAAAATCTAAAATTGCCTATCCGCCAGAACCGAGAGCCCCTTCAGCTTGCAGAGTATAATTCCTTAAGTCTCACGCATCCACGTTGAGTGAATTGTTAAACCTCGGTGCCACGTTTGGACTGGAACCCATGGCAGCAAGGGTTTAACTATGTCAAGTAATCCATATCTCCTTATTTGACTGGCAAGGCGAGCGTATTACAGCTTGGCCGACTAGTGTTGATATTGCCGTATTAAACTCAAGTAAACAGACGAGTCACTTTGGTACGCATATGAAATACTCGGCGCCTCCGTGGGGCATGAACCCACAACAGTAAGGGGAAGCCTTAGTACAGCCAACGCTCTAGCCAACTGACCTAAGAGGCTCCATCGGACGACGCTACAATAATCGTATCTGCCAAAATACCTATGAATTACGTGAGACCCGTAGCCATCTGGTGGATTTTAGATGTATAAATTAGGAAATCATGCCTGGACAGTCAGCCTACTGTATCCGATTTGGTGGATTTCAGACGTTGCAGAAGATCGGACGGGTAAACGTGATTTAGATGTGATTAAACTCGCGTCGTCCGGTGGGGCCTCGTATCTCAGGTGGCTAGATCGTTGGCTGTACTAAAGCCTCTCTTTGCTGTCGTGGGTTCGAATCCCACTAGTTAGGCTTAGGAGAAACTTCGGAGACTGAGCCCACTTATTTTTCAGAGGTAAAGCATTCCTAGCAGTCTCATTTTGATGTGAGGAGAATCACTCGATAGCTTGGACGAAAATAAAGTTCAATTGAGCTTCCCGATCCCTTTTCGGCAAGGACAGCGACAGACTTATGTCGGGGACGTACAGAGGGTGAGATTTTTATAAGCTGCAATTCCTATGCTATTATGCGAATGTATATAATCATAACGTCCGCATTCACTTAGCTTTGTGTAATTCGTTTGACGATTTCCCGAGCAAATATATTTAAATTGTGACTGTTAACGATCTAACTGTTTTTTAAATACTAACCTCATCCTTTGTTCTAAAAACCGACTTTGGCAATTCTATGATTTTGGAAACTGGAATTTTTGCTAGAAATGTGGTTTTTCTTTCGGGCTGAAGTCGACATAATGCTGCAAATTGCTGAGTGCCCTTTTTCAATTAATGCAAGGCAGACCCCGATCTGTTCACATTGGCATATTTAAGAGACCCTGGTTGATTATTTGTCTGGTAGAACTACTACTGAACCGTTCACAATACTCCCACGTAGTCTTAACTGGCAGTACCTTTTCTAGACATTTAATTACCAGGTCGTGTAATGCACCAATCTATCGAAATCGAACTTTCGTTTAACTTCACTTCTCAGGGCTTGAATTAATTGTGCAGGTATGTGTATACCTGTGTGCGGTCTACCTGCAAGGAGCCTTTTAAAGCATTAAAAAGCACACACATAAACTATGCCAACTGCCGATTTTGTTGTGCTTAGTTTTAGTCTGGCAGTAATACCAAGGTTTCTCTATCAATGAGAAATATCCACCTATCTATCATCGACGAAACCGGCAGTATCTTGTTTAGCCATCTGAGCACTTGGCCGTGTCAAACACACTGCAATCGAAACTGCGCGTCCGATTCATGTCAA
This sequence comes from Spirometra erinaceieuropaei, assembly GCA_902702965.1. NCBI lineage: Eukaryota > Metazoa > Platyhelminthes > Cestoda > Diphyllobothriidea > Diphyllobothriidae > Spirometra > Spirometra erinaceieuropaei. Next base: position 14,904 of record CACRXP010000975.1, read on the forward strand.
TTCACAATACTTGAATTGTCTGTGAACGCATTCGTGTACATGTGGGCTGTTTGCCATTTGTATACTTTATAACATCGATTTCCCTCTCGAAATGTCCCACACGGATGCAAATATCCGTGTCCGATCGCCGGATGTCAGACTGTTTCTATATTATAACAGTGTAGGAGGTTAATAAAAGAAGTTTGTTTATTTAATGCACATTCCGCTACGACGAGTTTTAACATAGGTAACTCCACTCCTTACAGAGCTCGTCGACTTCATCGTGGACCGACTTGCAGGCTAGCACCTGTAAATAACTGTGCCTAATTTAAAATTAACCATGTGTTTACCGTTTCAATGTACAAGTGTCTAAAATCAGAAATCATTATTTCATTTTCCGCATCTTCTCTTACCCACCCTTGGTTTGCTGTCCTGGATTATGCATCTCTAATTTATGCGAATATACCAACGCGCACAGCTGAAAAACATGAAACCATTAAGTACGTTAGAGACTCGTTTTGGACGTGATCATTCAGTGAATTCGAACTTGACTGGGCATCTTGCACTTATGTTCGGTGGAACACTAATGCAGATTGAGGAAGCTGCACTAATTTAGCCTTGGACTGGCGTGTTTCGTTGTTAATCACAACTCCATCGCATTTGTTTCACGTCGAATGTAAAAAGGCTTTTGATGACAAATTACCGATATTCACAATGACTGAATAGTAACGCCTTCCTTGTCGGAGGTAATCATGCAAGTATACAGAAGACTGCGGTTTCTCTTAGGAGCAACTTCGGAGACCGAACCCACTTAATTTTCAGGACTCGAGCTTCCTTAACGGTATTATTTTACTGTGAGGAAAATCACTCGATCACTAAGGCGAACGTAATGTTCACTAGAGCTTTCAAGCTCATTTTCGAACAAGGACAGCAACAGATTGAAGTTGGGGGGCGCACAGAGGGTGAAATAGGCAAGGACTGAAATTCCTGTACTATCACAAGCATATTCTTGATAATGACGTCTGCACTCCTCCAAATATTCGCACTTCGTCTGATGATCTTTCGAGTAGATATGTCCAAATTGTGACTGGCGGTGATCTAACCGTGTTTTACGTAATAACACAGTCTTTTGTTTTTGTAACCGACTCTGGCATTTCTGACATCGGTAACTGATATTTTTAATGTACAAATTCATACTGCTGGCCGCTTTTATTCGTTACCTATGTTATACAGAGACGGGCTGCAGTTGAAAAGCCGTCACGAAATTTATTGGCCCCAATAAATTCTGCTGTACATGCTTGTTTTCAATTTTTAAAGGAAATGTGGATATCTAGCAAGGACAAAGTCTACGTATGTCAGAAAGTCGGACAAAATGTTGACATTTCCTGAGTGCACGTTTGCAATTAACGCCAGACAAGCCCCGATCTAGCTCGGGTGTTGATCCAGCGCATCAGGCCACTGACTACCTGCTGCCAAGGTCATCTAGGGGCGCATCTACTCGCATTCAGCATTCGGCCATCTGGCGAAATCTGCCAGCTGCGTCATCCATCGAGCACGATCGATTTTCTTTCGTCAGGCGCGCAGGCCCCCCCTCACGGTCCAGAGGCCACCAACTCGAGGTGCGCCCGTAATAACTAACTGTCCACCTGGTACGCAACATGAAGCAGGGCCTTCCCAAGTAGATAGTGCCGATTCAGTTAATCGTATTTCTGTTTGCAACGACGTTTTCAAAAAAACGACAAAACAGGTTTCATTGTAAGTCGTTTATTTCTTAACATGTGGGTCATAGAAGGATCATCAAGAAACGCAGAAGTTTACATGCGAATGCTTGCAGCTCCAGCGATCTCTTCGAGCGTCTCCAGTGGTTTCTTCGACGACCAGCTCCAAGCTGTCAAGTCGTTGCTGACATCAGCTGGCACGCCTGGTGCCGTGAAAGTCTCCACTGTGTTTCCTGATCCACGCCAGCAACCTGCAAATTGTGAATAATTCCAGTGAAATTCTATTTTCATAAGTATCAAAATAGACAAAATTAGCATACGATTTGCACAATACCGCTAGACAAAAATTTATTTCAATAAAACTCAGAGTAGACTGAGTAAGTTTCGAACGCAGTATCTACTGAAGACGCTTTAACCAGTCGGCTGCATAATTCTCGTAAAAAGATCTACTTTAATAAGCAGACGATTTGCACTTCAAACGGACTACCATCGGCCCTAACCTCGTTGTGTTTACGAAACGCCATGCAAAGTCACATTTTCACATGGTTGTTATCATACGGACTGTCTTAATCTTCCTCATAAAAAGGACTTACACAGAAAAGGCCATTGAATGGCATGAAAGAGAGAGGAGAGTGGAGAAGGAATGCAGTCAGTGTAGAGCAAAGGAGGAAGGAGGCATCATTACCGAGAGCAAAGACGGCGTCGTCGGTGGAGGTGAGAAGAGCGAAAAACGCGCGGGGTTCCTTCATGCCGGCCAGCTCTGTCCACTGGCCCTGGGGACACCTGGCATCTGGTGGTGTGAACATCTCCACCACGTCTAGATATTTTTCACCATCATCTAATCCCCCGGCGACAATGATTTTCCCCCGAAAGTGTGTCGCTGCCAGCCCGCCTCGTGCAGTTCTCATGGGTGCGGCTGGCTGCCAAAAGTCCGACGAGGTAGCCCTCTCTCGCCAGTCTGCTCGCAGGTGGCAGAACTCCACAGAAGCCAGGCAGGAGGAGCCATTATAACCGCCAAAAACGAAGATTCGACTGTCGCCGGGCAGGCAGGCAGCTGCCGGGGCGTTCCTCTTCTCTCGCAGATCGGGCAGTTTGAACCACCTGTGTTGGGGAGGAGGAGGAGACGCGTGAGGAGGCAAAGCAGGAAGATTTTGCAAGAAAAAAAGGAGGCGCCAGGACGAATGTGCTCTCACCTGTCCCGACTGACTTCATAGACTTCACAAGAGGAAAGGCATCCACCGTTACCCCATCCACCGAAAACGCCGATAAGCGTCTCCCCTCCGGCTTCCGTCAGGACTGCGGCAGCGTGGTACGAACGTCCAACGGCGAGGGACGCCCGTTTGCGCCAGCGCCGTTCTGCCACCAGAAACTCCTCGACACTCGTTGAGTGTTCCTGTTGCGCAGTGTCTCCTCCAACCACGAAAATGCTCTCTTCCGTGGGGGTGGGGTGGGATAGAAAAAACTTTCATAAAATTGCGCGGAGGAAAGATAAAGTGGAAAGATAAAATAAAAAAGGCATGTAGTTGACAGAAAGAGGGAGAATATCATCGTCGGACAAAAAGACGTGGATGCACAAATCTCCCAGTTGAGTGGCCGCTAGTGACGGACACAAACCAGCCAGGTGGAGACACGGTTGGGTAAATCGAAGACGGAAAACAGCAAACGCGTCGGGACAGGCCAGACGAATGGACAACTCCGAGACCTCAAAACCCCTCAATTACTGCTACTACTGCAATCCTTTGCATTGTGTGGCGATGACAGCTTTACTGGCAGGACTGTGTGTGTTTGTTATAATTCTGGCAAAAAGGGACACCAACTGGTGAAATTAGACAAAGAGGAAAACAAGGCAGGTGCGCAGAAGAGGCGGTGCCTAACTGTCAGGCAACTCACCGCCCACGACACTGTAGGAGGCCCATTCACGCTTCTCCATGTCAGCAATCCTCTCTTCCTTTTCCAGCTGCGGATCGAAACGCAGGACAGACCACCTGTCCCGACTTTTGTCCTTCCCAAATACGAAGAAGATCGTCTGAAGCGGTCTCCGACGTCGGTTGAAGGGACACGGAGGCTTGTCCTTGTCTGTGTTGCTAATCCACTGTTCCACCAGAGCCATAAAACGACTTTCATTAGAAAATAAATGACGAACTGAAACAACATTTACTTACGCACAGCTTGTGCTATCCTGGAAAATTGGATGACTATCGACTAGGCGATTGCGGAATTGGAGTGTTGTCTGACACCAACGAACCTCCTTTAACATGTCGGGGGCGTGCAATCTCAGTCTCTCGTTATCGCACTCTTTATCGCCGGCACCCACCCAGCTTGAAATCGCCTCAAAAACTGCCTCTTCGGAGTCCACTGACAGATTGTCGTTTTGCAACAAAGTCAGCACAGTGTCAGCTGGCAGGCGAACAAAGAGGTCAGAAGAAACGAAACTCCTAAACTGCTCTTGCATCAGATTGATGCAAGTCTCCATCAGGGATCCCATGCGCATAGATTTGGCAAAGTCCCATGTGGTTGCCAGATTTTCTAAATTCACTCTTTACAGCCGACAGTTAGACAGAAAGAACCGGCACTTGCTTACCTACTGGCCATGAATTGCACTCCCCAATTCTCCAGATCAGACAGTTTCATCATTTTCGCAAACATCACTATGGCCATCGCATTCGCTTGGGTCACCTCCAACTGCCCGGTGTACACATACTGGATGATTGAATTTGCGAGGCTAGAAAGTGCAAAAGCAAAATCAGAGAGAGGAGGATGATTTTACTTCAGAGGCACCGTCGGCCATTTTAGCACCGAATTATCCTTCCCGAGGGCGCCACTGAGAGTAGCACGCAATGACGGAATGCGAGCTGCTAGTATTATTCGATGGGCATTGAGAATAGCGCCGTCTTTCACCTAACAAGCATGAACAAATTGCCGTGTAAAGAACGGTAACAGAAAAGACAGCTACCTCTATGACGAGCTCATTCAATTCTCCCGAAGTGCGAATCTCGTTGAGGGCTGGACAGCTACGAACCAGAGGAACTGCGTCTTCGAATACTTCGACGTCTGCGAGCGCCATCTTGACTGATAACCAGAACAGGAGCGAAGAATGATCTCGAGTGCCATTAGCACTGCCTCTTATAGTGCCAGCACACTTTGAACCCGCCCGCACGCACTCATGACCTTCAGGTCCTGATTGGCCGATTTCAAAGTGCGGATTCGATTGGGCGATAGTCGGCACAGTTATGTGGTGTAATGCGTAGGTGAGAACCCCCGAGTTATTTTTATTGGTCAGGGCTACGTGGGCCAGACACCGCCGATGGCGCACTTTCAAAGCCAAATGGACTGACGTGTAACTTGCTAATGAGAAAACATTCTGCGATAATTTAATTATTGCCACTGGGTTTTTGTTTGTTTTGTGCTGATAAAGAGAGTTGGTGAAAACCGCATGGTGGCTGGATGGGGTTTCATATGCCCATGCGGAAAAACGGGCAAATAAAGCAGTTCGCGTAGAATAATTTTAAAGAAAGTGCTTTAGTAACCTTCGCAAATAAATACCCAAAGAGAATACGTCAGGTACCTACAGTACGCGACCCATCTCGTGAAACCCGATCACGGGAACTTATGTGACAACTTTTGGACGACTTAGAAGTTACGCATTTTGCTTGCATATTCGGCCCCTTCAATTAAATGTCCTTTTCATGTGCAGAAATTGTGTTTACACAATTATATCCAGCTAAATATTAACTATTGTTTTTAGAAAAAATGAACGTTGCAATATATTCGTGCCATTTCATATGCTAATATCTGTCCTAGACTTCGGTTGTGCATTTGAACATGTTTCTCATTAAAGGTGACTAATTTTCTCGCGGGATTTTTAATAAGCAGAGATTTGCGGACTTGAGAATTTGTTTTATGTCCGATCCTAACCATGGTAATCAATTTGCTTACACAAAGGTCATTTTAAAAGAACCAAATATTTTAACGATTTTTTAAAAAAGTCATATTAGCAGGTCAGTGCGACTTGGTGCCCTGAAGTGCAGTAATAACGCAGACAGGGATTCCTTTGTTTAAATGGGCTGAAATTGTTTTGCCGTTTAGAGGATTTAACGTTATGTCACAGAAATGACCACTACCAAATGGCCATTTCCAGTCTTGAAGATAAGAAACATTCCTCGCCGTGTAGTCTAGCTTGCGCAAATGCCTTATTCAGAAACGGAACGAGCCAAACATGAGCAGTTTCATCAGAATATCAGTATTTATGTGGACGCTCTCTCGTGCATTCATAATCGATGAACGGAGTCTAAACGCGAGCAAAAACGATGAAAATGGCCGCAATATATAGAGAAAGATATAATCTTGCGTCTACGGTAGAAATATGCCAGTATGGTTTAGGAAGGTGAAAGAAACGGCCAAAATTGTCATTTTTTTCTTGGCCTCACCGTGCAAAAGTGCAAAGTACACAGAGATCCGTCAACGGAGTGCAGTAAGAAAGCACTTCCTAAAGAGGTAACTTAGTAGAGAGGGTTTTCAAATTGTGATTGAAAGCCTATTTGTAACTGACTTTCGTTGTGGACAGCTATTCTATTCGACAATGAAGTTTCATGCTTGAGTGAGTCTTCAAATTCGACTTAAACGACCTTCTTCATGAAAAAGAACGTCCAAACACTCGCTACTTCGATAAATGCCTTATTTAAAAGTTTAACAGAAACATGTTACAGAAACGCTCTTTATGGGCGATCGGATGACAACACTGAAAATCAGCAACGTTATCCTGAAGAGACAAAAAAATACACGTTAATTTAACGCAACAAAAAGTTCTATTTACAAACACAAAATAATATAGGCTGTATGTTATTACAAAGACAGAGAAGACTGCAATGGCAATTTCTGGCTTATAAGCCGTCGTCAGTCAGTCATACCCAGTCCCGAAGCGTGGAACACGCGACACTCGAACTCGCGACCTGTTGGTTAGATGTACACGCCTCTAACCACTCGGCCACGAGCCCAAGAGTCGAAGACAATCGACTACTGTAGAATAACCACGTAATGCCAATTCAACAAACGAGTACTACCACAAGTAGTATGAAATGTATGCATCAAAGATACCATACCGTACTCCGGACACATGTAACAACTAAAAGCCCAGAAATGTGTTTCGCCGATACTCTGCCTCTGCATGACACTATTGCGAGGGGTTCGGCTCTTGGTTATGACTGGCTAACGACAGCTAATATGCCAGAAATGGCCATTTCAGTCTCCCTTGTCTTTGTCGGTAATAACATACTGCCTATATCATGGGCCGCTGTGCGGCTGCTGGTTGGGTTCGAGAGAGAGCCCGTAAGGCACGACGGAACGAGTGAGTTCCGTAAGAACGATCGGTGAGCGCCCCCCAACAGAAAATACAGTTAGCGACCCAACGCATGAAATGTGTCGAAATTTACGAATGATTGCTAATCACTCGCAAACCGACACCATTTCACGAGTCCGATTTCTATGTTAATTAGCTACAAGTTTAAAAGCATTAAAAACACAAAAGAATTGTTAAAGACAGTGTGGCGTTATTTAGAAATTCCGATTTATTTTGAAAAGCGCACTATCCCGAAAACGTCAGAAATGGCTCTAATTTAGTAAACGTCGCTTTTAGATGTACAGAATGTATTATCCTACCAAAAACGTAGTAAATATGAAAGTAGACATAAAATAACGTCTAATAACAGTGCTTTAGTGAAGTTTACATCTAAATATCGCTTAATGAGTAGTGTGATTTCATATATGACGGTGTGTCAACTGCCTACATTCTGAGTGCAGACTCCAAAACAGTTTTCCAGTGAGTCCTCCTTCATTTTATTTGTTTAAAGTAAATGAGATTGGGTTTAACAAGAGAAGCTGGATTTCGCTTGACTTCACCGATGGGGACGTCGCAGGAACAAAAGTTTTCATAAGGTGACATGCCACGAGACCGGTCGGTGCCTAATAAATTTAAATAGAACTGACAGGCGTGATCGTGAACGTGCCATTTTGAGTTTATAAAGATAAATATTCTTCCGTTAAATTAATTTACACTTCTCTTTCGTTTTGGATAACGTTGAATTTCAAATCGGCCTCGAAATGTTGCTGAATACTTAGTGATTTTCAGTGTTTTCACCCGATCGTCCATAAAGACAGATTCTGAATTGCCTGTCTGTTGAGAACTTAAAAATAGGATTATTCTTGAAGGCATTTACCGAATTAGTGAGGGTTCGGGCGCTCCTTTTCACGAAGATGGTCGTTTGGGTCACATTTGAAGACTCATTCAAACATAAAACTTCATTTTCGAGAAAAATGTCTGTCCACAACGAAAGTCAACAACGAATGTGCCTTTGATCACTGAAAAAACTTTCCGTAGTAAGTTACCTCTTTAAGAAGTGCTATATTACTGCACTCCGTTGATGGAATTGATAAAACCTCTGTTTCTCTTAAAATAACCTTTGTGTTTGCAGGTGGATCAACATGGCTATCATAGAATTTAAAATAAAATGTATAGCCCGGCTAAACCTGTTTATTAAACCTCTCATGGGCAAATTAATATCCTTTCAATGAAAAAGCCGCTCAGATGCGTAACCGGAGTCTAAGACATGTATTAGTATAGGAAATTACACAAATGCCATCCAACGTCAATTTTCGCTAAAATTTACAGATATTTGACTTGATATAATTACGTAAACACAATTTCTGCACAAGAGAAGGACATTTTGTTGAAGCAAGTGGGAGAACGAACAAAATGCTCAACGTTAAAGGCGTCTAGAAATTCTCTCATCAGTTTCCATTTTCAGATTTCATGAGATAGGTCACGTACTGTAGTATGTTTAAGATTGAGAGAGAGAGAGAGTGCCCGTAAGGCACGACGGAACGAGTGAGTTCCGTAAGAACGATCGGTGAGCGCCCCCTACAACAAAATAATATGTTTTAGATTACGCCTATCAGTTCTAGCGAAATTTATTGGTCACCGATTGGCCTGGCAGCATGTGACGTTACGTACATTTTTTGTTCTTAAGACGTCCCTATCAGCGAAGCCAAGCAAAATCTAGTTTCTCCTGTTGAACCGCATCTCAATCAGTCCAAGTAAGTCAAAAATACCGCGAAATCTCCGCAAACTGTTTTCGAATCTATACTCCGACTGAAGGCTGTTAACAAACCGTTATACATGAGATTACACTAACTCTTACACGATACTTACATGTGGACCTAACAGAAAAAAACACTATGTTTGACCGTTATGTTATTTGTACATTGATATTTACTCCGTTTTGATGGATAAGAAGCCATTTTTGACGTTTCCGGGATTTCGTGCTTTTCTAAAAAAATGGGCAGACTCAGGTACACGGTGAATCAGTTGTGAGTGATAAATTGCCTGTGAATTGATTGCAAATCTGTAGTCCTGTATTACGTCAAAACGCATGTTGCTCTCATTGCATTAAGGTTAAGTGCGTAGTATTCACAAACCGAGAGTCAACCACGAACAGTTTTACGCCAGTCTAGGTACATCGCTTAGCAGTAAAAAGTACTCATCTAGTGCGGACGAAGGCGGATGCGCGGGGTTTCGTATGTCCATGCGAAAAAACCAGCAAATAAAATGGCTCAGGTAGAATAACTTGAATGACAGTTCTCTGAGTAAAGTACGCAAATAAATATTCAAAGGGCATGTGTACGTGAACTATGACATTTGGCCAACACTACTATACCTCCTACACTGGAGACAAGTCAGTCTTAGTCCTGAGACCAATCCTATCCTCAAAAAGCACAACCTATCAGAAGTTCCTGTAAACACGGCATACTGACAGGATAGTGCGTATATTGCAGCCAACATTCAGGAGATATCTTTAGGGACCAGGGTTTGTCCAGTACTAACGCGATTGCAGGATTTCTTATAAGCAGAGATTTCAGACGACAGCCGTCCAGTCAGAGGTATCCGTAAACAAATAGTATGGAGCGCTGCTGTGAGACCACAGAACAGACTGCATTTGTTTGCCCTACCTTCGATACTACAGAAAACTTAAACATTTAACTAGTTTGGAGCTCGAAGGTCGGCTTGGTGACCGAACTTTCCTGAAGACTCCAACGTTAAGAGCGCAACAAACGACAATCTCGGTGACTCAATGAATGACTTTGTCAAAATGACCGATAATGCAGTGCTGACTGGACGACAGTCATGACAAAATGATTGAGATTATACTGGTGGCAGACTTGCGCAGCATTTACCTCCACGCGTGGCACGACGTTACCCGAAAATTGGTTACAAACCTGCAGTTCTGCATTACGTCATGGCGAATTATGCTATCATTAGATTAGGGTAAGACGCATCGATCACGAACGAAATGCCAGCCACGAGCAGTCCCACGCAAGCCTAGGTGCATCGCTTGGCAGTAAAAACTACTCATCTGGTGCGGAGGGAGGGAGTTGGTGGCTGGGTGGGGTTTCGTGCGTGCAGACTGGAGTCGCACTCGAGTTGCGTGTGTAGCATAGGGGCATCCACCCAGTGACAAGAGGATGACACACTCTCAGCACGGTCTTCACTGCAGGCTCGCAGCGGCTGGTGCTACGAATTAGACCAGTTCTTCCCTCCTAGCTTCATGTAAGCATAGGTGATTCCGATGGTGGATGTATGGAGTTGAGGGCTTTCTGCGGCTGTACGTCACACACCGTCGTCTGTTGTAAACTGTCGTCGATCAGAATTAGGCAAACGCAGTTTAGAAACCCACAGGTTGAAAATTGCAACGCATTCTTCCACGCATGGAATTAGGGTTTGTTCTTGGGCAGGATTAACATTAGTTAGTCATGTATCATGGCAGGAGTTCGCGAATTGAGGTAGGGATTCGAGTTCTGGTTTTCAAATCCACATCGTACACATAGCTACCTACTAAATTGTCTTCAGTGGGCCTTGTTTGGTGTATTCTGTAAGATCTACATGACGCCATGCCCCGTGTTGACCGGCCCATTCATACCACCGCATTTTTTGACTACCTTCAGTTGCTAACAGATGCACCGAGTCCCAGGAAGCAGTCCTTAAGAAGGAGATACGATCGGCCGAACAAGGGTTTTATTGGCCTGGCATTTCACATTCCTGCTCGGACCCATCATCAGAGACAATAGTCAAATCACCCGAGAGTCCAGACGGATGACGAAATCCGGCAGTCAGCCACTCGGCAGCGTGCGATAAGCGTGGGAGCCGATAATCTTGACGCGTAGTAACGGCATGGCAACTGCATATTTCAACACCTGGCCAGTCCAGCTGTGATGCGCTCGGGAGCTGCCAACTGTGATAGGCATGTTGCGGCCTAGCAACTGCATCCTATAGATATTACAACACCTGGGCAACCCACCACCCCTACCTGACTCTGTCTCTCGTGATGGATTCGAGTGGGAATCAGAAACGTCGGGCTAATAAAACTCCTGTTCCAGCGATCCTGTCTCCCTCTTTACGACTTCTTCCTGGAACTCGCCACTTCGCTACTATTAGCAAATAGCAGATACGTGTGCAGTATGTGTAGAATGCAGTCGCCATGCTATTGCGTGAATATGAGAATTCAGGACTCACTCCTTTATCCGAAACTGTTGCACTTGGTGTGATGTTTGGATGTTGGTGTGATGGCTGCTCGATCATCTGGCCCACCGACCTTGGCGTTGGGAACAGCGTTCACCTGAGCGCTCCCCGCGTGACTAATTACTCCACCTAGACGCGAACTCTCAGCACCCAATATGGATGGGGAAGGTCATTGCACTTTTTAATAGACGGGGGCGGGCGGCAGTGAACCATGATTTAAACAGCTAGCAGCTCACGTAATTTTCACTCCTCGCGAGAATCTGGGCCTTATTGAACTTCAACTTGTAGCCAGGTTTCGTCGAATGGCCCGCGGCGACCTAAGAGTTGGCATCATTTCTCTGCACTGCTGCCGTATGTTCGGCCATTTCAGTTCAGAGCAGTCTTCAGGTTTGTCCGACGTAACTTTTTTGTTCGCAACTGTGCCAGGTCCGATAAACGGCCTCAGAAGTTTTTTTCTACCGTGGTTGGGGGTCTTTCGGTTGTTGTATCTGACGCTCGTTACGTAGCACGTCCAAACCCTGGCGTTCACAGACTACCTCCATTATGAACTTTCGCTGTGACAAATTACGTGCCAAATGGTCGCTAGGAGTCTTCTCCAACCGATGCGCGCGTTTAGAATTGGATTTCAAATTTTGGTCCTCCGACGGGGGTTCATATTTTTCTACATTTTGAAGCATTGGAAGCTCCTGCAGCCAACCCGAATTAAAAATCTACTTCAAGATGGCAATATTCGCATCGTCCACAAACAACCACACGACTTTCGCAGAACGTGGACGTCGACCACTACCAGTTGCTACATATGTAGAAGCCCAGAGAGTAGATAGCAGATGACCACCGCCGGACAGGCAGGTGATCGATAATAAGACTCAGGCAACTGAAATCACATCAAAAGAAGAAGAAATGGGGCCGCAATGGACTAATGATTGAAGAGGGAACGACATAAATCGGACGGCTTCGTCGTACTCGAGGAAAATAACTATCTAAGGTGGAAAGGCAGAGCAATCGACTGAAACCACAAGCGACCGAGTAGAAGCAGTCGCGGCGGGTGCGAATATCCTCTCTATCGACATAAACGATAGGGACAGTACTGCCACAAACACAACGCGGTTAGTTCAAGAAAAGGCCCTCAAGGGGGAAGACAACCTGAACATCGTCATGAAAGGTTCGCCAGAAACTCCCAGATCAACATCATCACGAAACAAAGACAGGCCACTCCGAGAACAGTGCTTCAGGGGCTTCAGGAGGCACACGCAGACACACCTGAAGAACGCGTTCTGGCAGATCTCGGCCTGTTCTAGGGTCTTCTGAATACAATGCTTCAACCCAACTAAGAAGTTTCGGTACCGAAAGCCTTCAGGCTCGGAAGACGCACTACTGAACCCTCCATCCCACGGCATCCTAGGCCCCTAAAAATTGTTCTGAGTTGCAAAGAGCATGTCCATCTCGTCCTTTCAAGGCGTTTTCAATTAAAATATTCCAACCAAGTAGTTTTTCAGCCGGACTGCGCATCACAGGAACGGCTAAAACGCCAGCAATTAGTCCAGGATCTCAGGCTACGACAGGGAAGTGGCGAAGAAAACTTGGACTGATATGAATTAGAAGCGATCGTTGGAACAAGAGGCTTATTGGCCCGACATTTGAGATTCTCGCTCGAACCCATCATCAGAGACAGTGACAGAAAGGGGTCACTGTCACTGCCTCTGATGATGGGTTCGAGCGAGAATCCGAAACGTCAGGCGAATAAAGCTCTTGTTCCAACGATCGCTTCTACTTCTTATGAGATTTTGCAGATGAAGATCCTGCTTAACCAATTTACTTTACTGTCTAGAGCGGTGCACCCCTAGCGATTGATGGGGGAAACGTGGTGCATGTGGCCAGCATAGACTTGCGGAAGGCCTTCGATAATGTGCCACACCAACGTCTCCTAAGGAAGCTCAGCCGCATAATGGTAAGAGGCAGCTTTGAAGTGGATCGAAAACTTCTTGATTGATCGATCTCATATTGTCCGTCTTGGCGACTAGCAATCGGCGGGGCTAGCGGCGTACTTCAGAGCTCCGTTCTTGGTCCTATCCTCTTCCTCATGCATATATACTGATGACTGCATCCGTAAACTGGACTGCCACATTGCCATGTTTCCTGACCACATAAAGCTTTGGAATGTCATCCGCAACGGGGACGATGGAGCAAATCTACAGACAAACTTGAATGGACTCGAGCAATGGTCGAATCACTGCCTCCTCTCGTTCAATGTTGCCAAATGCAACATTCTGCGAATTAACAGATACATCTCTAAGGACCGAAGGAAGTACTTTCTAAATCACACACCGCTGCCAACGTTAAGGGTTCAGAAGAATCTAGGGGTGTGTGGATAACATCCTCAATAAATCCATTATTCCACCGCTTGATGGTAGCGAAATCCGCAGTGTCCAGCATTTTCAAAGTTCGACGAAGAGTGTTTTGGCAACGTCTTCGGAATATTTGTACAGACACAGTTGGAGACCCTGGTCTGTCAAAGACCGTGCCACATTCGAAAAAGTCCAACGATTGCCGACCAAATGTGTCAGAGATCAAAAACCTAATTTACGAAACTCTACTCTCCAATCTTGACCTATTTCCCTGGACTGCCACCAAGTACGTGGCGACTAAATTCGAATGTTTCGCATGCTGCGGGGTCGGGATTGTTGCCACGCATCCGGCGAATTCTTTGAGTCGGCCACAACTACTAGCTTGAGAGGCAACCCTCTCAAACTATGTGGACGCAAGTTAATTCTTCTTCGGCCACAGGGTGATTAAGACATGGAAAGCTCTGTCTTTCGGTGTCGTCATGTCCTCACCCGTGGACTCATTTACGAGGAAGCTCTACCAGTGCAGGGATATCTACCACCACGTCATCAGAAACCAACAAATTTTTCCCTTGCACTGCCCGAACGTCTTACGTTGCAATGCATGCTACGTCCTACATTTAAGTAGCATCATTTTATGACCTCGCCGTTAAATGCCTCCACCAACCGTCCACATGCGAACCAGTGAATCCTGACCGAAGCATCGTCGTTTGTTGTCAGTTTCCGCACCATGCCAGTGCTCACCACAGCGTAAATGCTGTTAGGTTTGAGGTCTTGCTTGGCCTACTTCTCATCAGCAATACGAAGTGCTCTGCCATGTCTTCCCTGCGTTTTGTTTCCTACCGCATTTACCTAATTGGTGCATCTAGCCCATTTGCAACAGCAGATTCTTTGCTGTGTGGTCCATTACATCTTTCGGTCCCCTATTTCTCTACCACGTTTTTGTTCTCCATGTGTCATGCCTGACTTACTTCTTTCATGCCGAACTAGCATGGTTTTCTTGGGTCATGTCGGTTTGGATTAGTTTTATTACTTCTGGCTTAAGTGTCGGTTTTTCTTGGCTTAGCAGTTAGGACTACCACATGGAAGCTTCACGGTCTCCTGTCGTATTGTCGCTCCTATATTTGTTATCTGATTACTATGCAGCTCTTAGGTTTTTTGAATTACCCATCGAACACTGTTGACTCGTGTTTGGCGGCTTCTTTGTAGTCCCCACCGTCGTTCTCAATGCACATTCTGTCTCTGGCTGGCCGTACTTATCATTCGCCAAGACACCTAGGCTACGATCCTTCTCACCTTATAGGGAAATTTTCGGTGAAACAAATCACTTATCAGCGATAAGACGGTTCGATTGAAATGACTTTATGCGTAGTTGGGAGCAGTCCTCGGCCCGCACTATGCGACCCACCAGTTACTGCATGCGAAGAAGTAGGGGGTACATAACCAATGTTTTACTCGACAGACTTGGTGCGGTTTGGGGACCTTACGTTTCGTCTAAACAGCGGTACACAGTGTCGACATTGCTGGCAGGTCAAGGTCCAAAAAATGTCCTCAGTGATTTACGGCTCTGACGCATTCATTTAACAAAGCAGTTCAGTTTGAATAACTTAATGTACAGGAAGTTACTTACATGTGGGGAAATTCCGTTGTGTGCACAGTTCATCCACTGGATTGGTGATGCAGAGGGAACATTTGAGCGATATGAGACAAAACGATTTTCCCTGCCTCATTTAGGCTAGCTGTGTTCAGCCCAAACCATTCGCCATTGTGGGTAGATCACGCTGCGATTGCCTGCTTCTGCCTTTTGGAAGGAAAAAAAGATAACGGCATTTATTATCCAGTTTGTCGCTACTGGCTCTAGCATAGTTTCATCAGTACGCATGTATCTATTGACTCATATGCATGTAAATATACATATCAAGGTAATAATTTCAGGCATTATTGAGTGCATGACATGGAGTTAACTTCCCAGGACATTGCTTTTTAGGGTCAGAACCGAAAGTTCAACAGACATTTAAGTCGAAGACAATCAATCACTGTGTAATAATCATGTAGCGCCCACCCTATAAACAAGTAGCAGTATCAGTAGTATAATTTTAGTTAATACCTACGTCGGGAGTACGGTATGGCCATCTGTCAACATCTCGCGATTGAAACCATGCAAATCTTGCTAGAAGAACATTATAACGAGACGGACAAAAAAACTCAAGATGAAACACTTTATAGGTCTACTGAAGCGCTGCTAGAAGACCTTCTTTACCTTTCATGGAGCTGTTTACGAACATGTCAAAGGTACACCAATGGGGTCGCCCTTATCAAGCTTGATCGTTGAGACAGTGTTACAGCGCTGGCTTTTGACAGCTATCGACCACGACTGGGTGTACGGTATGTTTATGACACATTTGTTATCACCAATCCGGACAGTATTAGGGAATATCTAAACCTGATCTTCCCAGATATCCAGGTCACGATGGAGGAAGAAGAAGATTGCCAGTTGCCGTTTCTCGACATAGTAGTTCAGAGAAAAGGCGATAGGAAGCTAAAATAACGGTTTTCAGGAAGACGATGAATACCTCTCGTTTTCTTAACAATAACCCCATTCAAAGCAAATCCAGCTGCGTGACAACATTCCACTGACGTGTAGAAACCCATTACACTGAGCCATCACACAAGAAGTCATAGGTCCAGTTCCTGCTGGGGAAACTCTTAACTGCGAACGGCTACCCGGGAAATTTTGTCGAATAGTGCAGGCGAGAAACCCCGGGGAGAAAGCAGAATGAGAAACCAAAACCGAAATGCAGGCGCACAGTGCCGTACATAGCCGGTGTGTCAGAAGAATTCACTAGACTAATGAGCGAATTTGGGATTGGCGACGCTCACAGAGCTGAAGCAACAATACGCCGGCAACTCATGCACCCCAAGGACCCCATTCCCACCAGTCCGAAATCGGGGGTCATTTACCGGATAGACTACAATTGTGGTCAAACCAATTATGTTGGTGAGACGCGCAAGCAGGTTCGAAAGAGACACGGGTTGGCTATGAGACGACAGGATAAACTCTCCTCGGTAGCCGTCCACGCCTCCTCGCCAGAGCACGACTTTGACCTTGGGCTCGCCTGCTGCAGGAGGTTTGCAACTCAACTGAGGACTCCATCAATCGACATATCGATCTCTCAATCACTTATCAGGCACTGCGTGAACAAATCAGTAGCGCAGCTGAAGGCCATCCCGGCAGAGGTGAGCTAAATATGCAATGAGTTATACCGTTTTTTGTCTTTTTTCCGATAGGCTAACGCGAGAGTTCGAAACGTCGAAGAAATAAACAACTGGTCCCGCGATCGCCTTCCCGTCTACTTTTTCTTCTTCTTATAATTATTCTTCTTCTAGTGGAAAGACAATTAAAAAAGTACCAGATACACGTAGCGCACCAGCCGGCAACTACCTTACGCACACAGCTTGTACACCCTAAGGACAGGGTTAGCTACCTTGAAAGAAAAGGTGTTGTCTACAAAATCCCATGTTCTAGTTCTGATGCCGTCTATTGTGGCCAAACTGGAAAATCTATCTTAACCCCTATACATGAACATCAGCTAGCGGTAAAGAGACGCGACTATCTATCCCAGGTAGTCATGTACACACTAGACACTTGGCACAAACTTGCATGGGAAAACACTCGCATTGTTGGCGCCTGCCCAATAAGCAAAAGCCGAGAATTCCTGGAGGCAATGCACTCAGATGAGGCATGCATCAACAGGCATATCGATCTAGATGCCACATACAAAATCGTTAGGGACAGATTCAAAGTGACTCATCCGAATTCCGAGAAGATGACTTTAACCAATCATAGAATCCTTTTGTCAGACTCGGTCTAGAAGTTAATTGTTTTTGCACGCCCACTGTGTGAAGACGAGCTGGGGAACCAGTCTCAAAAATTTGCACAATTAAGTTTACTGTTTCCCAAAGAATTCTATCTTCCTAATGTATATATGTATACACATGGCCATTTTTGGCTTATTGGCCGCCGTCAATCCGAGGCGTGCAAAACCTAGGATGCCAGCTGGCATCCGATCCCTCGACCGCGGGAGAACGAGGTCACACGAGTGCGCCAGCAATCGCCCACGGGGAGACAAAAGACAAGCCTCAGACAGACGGCAGGTTAGAGTTTGTGCGTAAGGTATGCCTGTGACATGGGACGGGCGGCGAGACAGAACAGCTCTAGACTAGCATGAACTGACACCCCCATTACTCTGATAATGGAAATCAGGAAGTTTCCCAAGCATCAACACAAGCACAGTGAAACCCATAAAATCGCCCCTTATTCCTTGTCTTCATTTGGGGAGGATGAACGATATAATTTAACTGGACCTCAAATCTTCGCTCATTGCGGCTTTTGAATTTCTTCAGAAGTCGGTCCAAACATTCCACGATGTCATGGACTCAGATTTCTTTGACATCCAGTTTACAATGGAGGCGGGAATCAACAACCAACAGCCGTTCCTTGACGTCCTCCTGCATCGAAAATCCAATGGACACCTAAGAACGATGGTCTAAAGGAAGGTTTCTAATACATTCGAAACCCCTAGCTACCAAAGCAAGCACCCCTTAAGCCGCAAACGCAACGGAGTGGAGCACTCTGCGGAAGGGCAGAGACACTACAACGAGCCGCAGAACAAAAGCCGGAACTACGTTACCTCCAGCGCGTCTTCATGGCCAACGGGTGTCCTCGCCACTTCATCGAACGCGGTTGGTAGGCCGGCCAAAAATATGCAAGCGTCTTTAAGCATCCACGGTGTTTCTGTTGTGGTCTTCCGTCTGATAAGACTGTTGAGGATCGGCATTGTCTTTCCTTCTCGCCGGGGCTCAGAATGGACTGTGCGTATCGTGACTAGTCCTCGTCTTGGTTGAGCACGTTACATCTGTCCTAGTAGCGGGAGAATTCTTGTAGGGTCGACGGCGCCAACGTGTCTTCTATTGGTCTTCAACACCTGTTTGGTGATTAGTTTCCGCGAATGTCTTAGATTATTCCTGGCTCACTTTAATGTGCTGGTTATTAGAGATACAAATGGGTGGATTTACGCGAATTTCCGATTTTGTCAGCGCTTTAGTTATCGTAGGGGTGAAGGTTGGGGGTTAACGTAGGGGTTGGTGGCAGGGGTAGGGTTAGATATGCTACCGGAAGGGTAAGGTATAGGCTTTGATAACTGATGGGTTCGTGATGGAAATGCATTATCACCTATTCCCTGACCTTAGTTATTTCACTTGATGTGATATGAACGTGTTGTAGGAACGGAGGAACCAATACTGGAGTGGGTTATAAAAGACGATGCCTAATGCACTTCCTGTTTTCCGAAGTATGCACTGTTGGCTTTTCTGAATTGTTTGCTCGTGTGTTAGTTATCTTCGCTTGAACACTTCCTTGTCTCGCTACATTCCCACTTTCCGTCTTCAAATAAACCCTTCTGGTAAAGATACCTTCTGTTTTAGTACGGTGCCTTGTCCACTCGCTCGCTAAAAATCTGTTGGCTGCGGTTTTCAACAAGACTCACCAGCAACCATCTTCTGAACCAACCCGCCAGCTTTGTCGAGTCCGTCTGTCGGTTCTAGAGAGAAGGCAGTCGTCCCCGTTCACGCTTCCATTGTTAACGCCCGGTGATAATCTTGATATCTGGCACTCTTAAGCGAATGTCCACTTGGCCTCAATCACCGCCAATGAGCGCTCCCAATATATCGCCCGAAAATTGGTCCATGAAGGTGCTGACCAAGGCTTCTTCTTTCGGAGTGCTGTTTGGCGCCGATGTCGAGTCACAGCTTGCCTGCCTCCGCCGCCTCTTTGCGCTCCCAAAGCCCCCTGAGCAAGTTTACAGGCAATTTTCATCCCGTCTGAAGCTCCCTCGTGAGAGCGCTAGGGATTACGTGAGGAAACTTCGTCTCCCTTATTCTCGCAGCTATCCCTGACCAACATTCAACTGTTGCTGATATCGTTCTGACCAAGAATTTCCGCGCTTGGTTGTAAGATAATAACCTTCGGTGGAAGTTACTAAAGAAGATCAAACTTTCGTCGGAATCCCTTCTGACCCGTGTGCAGGAGTACGAGGAACGCTATCGGTCATCGGTCTCCAACCCCGGTTGCTCAGCCTCAGTCCTCTGGCAACAGCAGACTCCGTTTTTGGCGACGTAGACGTACCCAAATTACACTCGTCCACGCCCAGGCCGTCAGACTCAAGTGGCCGAAGTTTCGAGTGAGTCCTATTCAGTCCCTATAGTAACATCAAGTCAGTCTGACTGTTCTGCACCTATTCTTTACGGAGGACGTTTAGCGTTTTTTGTAGATACAGGGGCCGCCTGCTCCCCGCCAAACCCTAAGGGGTCCTCGCGCGCCTGGTTTGAACAAACCAAGATCTCACACAAGCACCCCCTTCCTCTCTTTTCCGTACCTATTCGACGTACCTATTTTCCTGAATTCATCGGAATTTCGCCATTCTCTTTGCGTTCATCCTAATATTCAGTCGCATAGTATTTTTTAGAGCTGATTTTCTGTATACTCATAATTTCTGCATCGATTTTGTCACTGGCCATCCCAGGTCTAAGATGACAACCCTCCCCTTTTACTCTCCACATAGCTCTCATCACCAACTAGTCTGTGATTCAGGCGGTTCCAACCTTCCCAGGCATTCTGTCGTCATACGCTTAGTCCCTAAACTCCCCCCCCCCACAGCCCCAACCTCCCTATTGGAAAGGTGACTGCCGTTCACATTCTTACCTGTCAGAATTCTGCTGCTTTCGCATGGGAGGCTGTCTTCACGCTTGATCTCTAGTCCGGCTACTAGCAGGTCGAAATGGCCCCCGAGGACATGTATAAGACTGCATTTTCCATTTCCTCTGAGCTATAAGATTTTAAAACCATAATGTTTGGATTGGCAAGGACGTCTGCGACCTTTCAGCGTCTGATGGCCTCGGTTTTGCGGGACTTGTGTCCTACCTGGACCTGAACGATGTTGTCGTAAATGGGTCATCGGTCGGGTCATACCACGTTCAGCATCGAACCATTTTCACCCGTAAGCAGGCCAAGGGCCCTAAACTGTACCCGGTCAAGTGCTGTTTCTTGCCGACATCTATCGCATTTTTCGATTACATTGTCTCAACTGATGGGATTAAGACAGATCCCATGAACACTGGGCGGATTCGACACTGGCCACAACCTACGTCCGTTTTCGAGTTCCGCGGGTTTCTAGGGTACGCATCTCATTATCGCCGCCCTATTGAAGATTTCACACACACAACCTTTCCACTGAATGGCCTTACGAACAAACGGACCACTTTGCGATGGTCGGACGAGTGCGAGAGATCCTGGCCGTCACGGCGTTTGTCAAGAAGTTTCACCATCACCTGGTCGGCAAACACTTCATATTACGCACCGATCACCAGGTACTGAGGTGGTTAGAGAACTTCAAGAATCCGACTGGTCAATTCGCGCGATGGCAGACAGACCTTTTTGAGTATTCATACACTGTCGTCCATCGTGCCAGTAAGAAACATAAGAATGCTGGCGATCAGCTCCGGCAGGATTTTGCATTCAATCCCATAAAATTGACAAACGCCTGTATGTCGGAATTACTCAGACTAAATTGACATTCCTATATATTTATTCGCAAATTATCGTCTTGAAGTTCGATAAAGTGAAGGTGGTAGTTTCACAACGAATCTCCGACGTCATTGCTATAACAGAATCTGTCTTGATAAAGATAAAGAATAGGAAAGCCCAAGACCTGGAATTTCTGCTGGTTTTCAGACCTCCAAATCTTCCGAGCGCAGCTGATGAGTCGTTGCTTCACGTAGTCGAGGAAGAAGCTAGGCACCAAGAAGTTCATACTGCGGAGGATTCCAACGCACCTACGATAGAGTGGGAAACGGTGGGCCAACTACCATCAGAAATACGTTAATGGGCGTCATACTTGACCTCCCTTAGGCGCAGTATGTGAAGTCAACAACAAGATTTAGAGAGAACCAGAGAGCGAATGGCCTGTACTTGGTTCACACTGACGACTTCTCTAAAATTTACGAAGAATATTCCAGTGCGCCTCTAGGAAAGAGTGACCATATTACGCTACTATGTATTCACTCACACTTCTGTCAACGCCAGAGGAGAAGCGGTGATCAGCCTAATATATGGAAGGCGGATTTTGACACGATGAAGAACGAATCAGAGATCGCAAGAGCCGTCACTACGGCATATTCGATCGGTGGATTCAGCGCTCAAAATTTGTGAGAGTTTTTCCGAATGCGAAAGAAACGATTACTTTTGCTCTTGAACAAAGGACAATTCTGCAGAATTTTCACATTCCTGGGTAATTTATTCAAAGGTGGAATTGCGTTCACAGAAAAGGACCGATGATATTTGACGGCATAGCAAAAGAGAGTTGACAGATGTCACAAGACCGAGCCTTGTGGAATCCATGCTCAGTAACACTCAGTTGGCTATTCCCTGTTAAGTGACATATCATCTTATCTTTGATCAATATCTCTAAGGTCCTCGAACCTACAGGGAGGGTGTTTATGGGCCGAAAGTCATCGAATATTTGATATTTGATATTTTTTTAATGCCAGTTTACAGGCATTCCCAAGGGAAGAGTTTAACACAAATCCGACCAGCAGTGAAAAAAACTCCTGAGGTAAAGTAATAGAAACATTGTTGATAGTGGTTTTATATAGTTTTGAGGGTTCAGGAGCAAAAACTGCTGGCGGTTTACATTCGACTGTCAAGAAGGGTAGGGGGGGGGGTTGCACGGTATCAGAGATTATCGGACGTCAATTCCTTTTATGAAGTTGGGGAAAGTCAAAGTAGAGGCGTTGAGGAAAAGCTGTCGCTGTTGGCCGACGAAATTGTCCATGGTGGAACAGGCCATAGTGTTCAGAGACCACAAACGCCATCGCTACGGTACAGTCGATCAGTGGATTCAGCACCCAAAATTTGTGGGAGCTTTTCTGAATGCAAAAATCGAGTAATAGTTCTCTTAAATAAAGGATAATTTTGCATATTTTTTACATCAATCGGTAGTTTATTCCAAATAGCAATTGCATTTTTAGAAAAGAACCGACGATATTTAACAGTACGTGCCAGAGGCAGAAAAAAAGACCTCACGGTGACTGTTACGTCGTGAGTGGATATGATGTCTTAAAGAGGCGAGTGGGTTAAATGTGTGATTATATAAGACTTTAAATAGCAAAAATATTCCCTTTTGTAATCTACGGAACCATAAAGGATCAAGGCCCGTAAGCCGGCAACGTTCTTGGTAAGACAAATGTCGGTGGTCCGCGGTTAAAACTCTCTCTATTTTCTTCCACTCAGTAGCACGCATGAGGCTAAATAAAAACGAACAGTATTCCATACCAGGTCTGACGTACATGTTGTAAAGGCGCATTCTAATGTCCCTAGTTTTAAAGGTTCGGAGGATAAACCCGGTCGTTCTGCGTGCTTTGGAGACTTTCAGGGCACAGTGCTCCGAGAGATTGAGACTCTTGGAGTATGATATGCCCATATCCTTAATTACCCCAGGCACATTTATGGCATGACCTTCAATGCTTTGTTGAGGTTGGTGGTCGTAGCCAACCACCATGACTGAGCATTTATGCCAAGAGAGTGAAAGGCGCCATATGCGGAACTACTGGGCGAAAGCCTATAGATCGCTCTTTAGGAGCTCAAGCACGATGTCATGTTCTGCCGGCTTATATGGATATGCAACTTTAAGATCATCGGCATACATGAAAGGCTTACCATTCTGGAATAAATCGGGTACGTCATTAACGAAAAGGCAAAATAAAAGCGGGCCGAGTACACTACCCTGAATGACTCCACTCCTCACACGTGTGGGGTTGGAGGTGGTATTGGAAATCATAACTCGTTGTGTACGAGTGCCCAGGTAAGAGGTTATAAAATTGAAAAAGTTGCCACCTATTCCAAAAGAGGACAGTTTCAAGAGAAGAAGAGCATGCTCAACACGATCAAAAGCCTTAGTGAAATCAAAATATACTGTGTGAAGTGCAAAACAATTGTCTCTAGATTGGAGAACATAGAGAAAGAAAGAGAGTTGACAGGTGTCACAAGATCGAGCTTTGAGGAATCCATGCTGAGTCGCACTCTGTAAGTTATTCTCTGTTAAGTGACACATCATCTTATCCTTGATCAATGTCTCTAAGATCTTCGAAAATGCGGGGAGGGTGTTTATTGGCCGAAAGTCATCAAATGACGTAGATTTGCCGTGCTTAGGAATGAGCAAAATGTGTGATTCCTTCCACAAGGTAGGATAGGTTTCAGTTTCAAGAGCAAGATTAAATATCTTGCATAAGAGGGATGGGAAAATGGTATTTGCATCGGCTTTTTAAATGCTAACTGAGACACCAGCAGCGCCTGGACTATAAGATTAGCGAAAACGCCGAATCGCTGCAGTCACATCCCACAGATTGAAAGTTGTAGTTTCCAGAACTGCCCCGGTCAATGCCTGGATGGTCGGGAGCGAAGTGGTCGAGTCTTCAATGAACGTTTTGGACAGGAAATCATTGAAGCTATCAGCGGTTAATTGGGCATCAACTATGGAATTTCCGTGAGCGTCCCGGAGAGTGGGATGATGCGTTTTTCGATGAGTTCGTATTTTTCTAGAGAAAAGTTTTGAGCCACTTAACGAATGGTTCTCGGTAAAGTGGACTTCTTCGGCTAGCTGTTTTTCTTCAGACAATCTCTTAGCTCGAACAAAAATATCACAAATCAAGGGCAGGACATAAACGTCGTTCTGAAGATGGAATCGACGATAAAGTCTGCGCAATCTGCGACGGAAGGGTAAGGGATGGAAAACCTCATTCTCAACATTAATAATTTTCTTACGGGGGACAAAACGAGAAATAAGCGGATCCAAAATTTCGTACAGATTTGCAGTGCAAACATTTACATCCGAACTAAGGAAAAAAATTTCCAGTCGTAGGAATTAAGTTGTGTTAATAATTTGGTTGAGCGAGTTGATCGGAAATTGCGGAAAAAGCTATACTTTGGGGACAACGTTTTGTCAGCCTCGAATTCCAACGTTGAAACAACTATGTCATGGTCTGAGCCCCCGAGTGGGCCTAGGGATGACACCGACGATGGCATGCAGCCTCTACAGAATATAAGGTTAAGTATGCTTGAGCCTCGTGTGGGAAAATCAACAACCTGAGTCCACATCCCAACATCCACAGCCTCAAGTAAGTCTTGTCGTTCGCAGCATGATATGCCTGTGAGAGTAAAGGATCAAAAATTTCGTTGGCGTTGGGGGGTCGATAAACACAGCCAACGAGTAAAGATAACTTATTTTTTACTGCAACCTGGAGCCAGCAGCTGCCTTCTACTGCGGAAAAGTGGGGGAGGTCAAGCGGCAAAAATGACGCAAATTGGTCGTGCTTGGGAAAAGGCAATATGTGTGATTCTTCGCACAGAGTAGGATAAGTTGCAGTTTCGAGGGCGAGGTCAAATATACTGAGGGACGGGAAGATCACATTGGCATCCGCTTTTAAAATGCCAACTGGGACACCATCAGGTCGTGGACTATGAGATTGACGAAAACACCGAGTCGCCACAGTCACGTCCCACAGAGTGAAAGTTGTAATTTTGTGAACGGCCCCGGTCGAAGTCTGGACGGTCAGAATCGGAGTGGTCGAGTTTTTAATAAACGTTTTGGACAGGGAAATATTAATACTATCATCGGTCAACTGGGCATCTGCTATAGGATTCGCACAAGCGTCTCGCAGGATGGGATGCGTCGTTCTTCTATGAGTTCGTTCTTTTTGAGAGAAAAGTTTCGAGACATTTAACGAGCGGTTTTTGGCCAATCGGACCGCATCGACCAGGTGCTTTTCTTTGGACAATCTCCTAGCCAGCTGAGAAATATCGCAAATCGAGGGCAGGAGAGAAGGATTGTGCTGAAGATGGAATCGGCGAGAAAGTTCGTGCAACCTGCGGCGAAAAGTTAATGATAGGAAAGCCTCATCACCTACATTAATTATTTACTCAAGGAAGACAAAACGGGAAACGAGTGGATCTAAAATTTTGTACAGTTTGGTAGTGCAAAGTATCAGTTGGTTGCGGGCGATTTCAATCTTCCTGATGTCCGCTTGTCTCCACATTCCAACCCAAAATATTCGAAAACATACTTGAGGCTGTAGATGTTGACATGTGGAGTCAGGCTGTCAATGTTCCCACCCGAGGATCATGCATACTCGACCATATTTTCTGTAGAGCGTCAAGGTTCCATTCTATCCCCTCACCTTTTCTCCCTCCACACTGATGATCTCAGGTCCCCTAATGACTGTCTTCTGATCAAGTATGCTGACGATGTGGTTGTTGGACACCCTCTCAAAAGTCAGACACACCTCCGGTCTCTAAAGGATGGCCTAAACCATGTCCTAGCGTGGTCGGAGGAAAATGGTCTCCTAATTAACAACCAAAAATCCGTTCAGTGTATTTTTCGACTGCGGCCCTCTCCTAACCCTGATTCCTCTGACATTCTTCCTAATGAGGTATCCTCTTTCAGGTATCTCGGCGTTACTTTGTCCTCAAATCTTTCTTTTTCCCTCCATATTGAGTCCATATTTATTAAAGTTCGTAAACTCCTTTACTACATTCGTCGTTTGCGTTCCTACTACACACCTCAACCCTTAGTCTGGCGATTCATTGATGCCTGCATTCTTCCTCTTATCCTATACTGTTCTCCTGTAGTTTTTCCTGCTCTGTTAAAAAAGGATCTTTTAATTTTGAAACGAATCCTCCGCATGCTCTCTTCTGCTGCTGGCGTTTCTCATATTTTTTTAGTTGACACAATCTTACAACGACACTTCAATGCGGTCAAGCAATTTGCTGGTCGAATTCTAGATGACGTTGCCCATCCCCTACATTCCGATCTTATGGCTGCCAAGTCTTCCCGCTCGATGCGCCGCAACTTCCGTCTTATACCCTGTCGCACATCGGCTTATCCAGCCTCTGTATTGCCCTTCCTAGCGCGCTATCTTACGTGCGAAGAGACAGAAATACAGAAGCTCAGACTTGAACTATCCCCATAATAATCGTTTATTTGACTTTTGAATAATCTCTTAACTTATTTACTACCCACAGTGAATGGAGCCAATTTTTTGCTGAAAATTTTGAACTTACGATTTCAAAATAAAGCGCATTTCCTCTCCTCTCTCTCTCTAGAATATATCAGTCCAATCGTAGGAATTAAGGTGTGTTAATAATTCGGCCGAGTGAGCTGGTCAGAAATCGAAGAAGTTATACTTTGAGGCCAAAATTTTGTCTACGTCGAGTTCTAATGTAGAAGCAACTTCTGTAGTGGTCTTATTCCCCGATTGGGCACAGGGATGACGCTGACAAAGGCATGCAACTTCTGCAGACAATTAGGTCAAGTGTGCTTGATCCTCGGGTGGGAAAATTGACAACCGGGCTCCGCGACATGCAAACATCTACAGCCTCAAGCATGTTTTCGAATTTTTGGGGCCGGAAGGTGGGAATCAGCAAACTTCAGGAAGATTGAAGTCGTCCGCAACCACCTGATAATCAAAACTTCATTCGACCGCAGCATGAAATGCCTGTGAGAGACAACGATCAAAATTCTTATAGGCGTTGGGAGGACGATGGACACAGCCAACGAGTGAGAAAACTTATTTTTCAGAGTAACTTGGAGCCAGCAGCTGCCTTCTACGGGAGGTCCAACGACAAAAATGCAAGTGTTTGCTTAACGTAGATGCAAATGTCTCCGCAACGTCTTCCCTAACGATCATTTCGAATGCAAGTATATCCTAGAAGAGAGGGTTTGTAGGCAGCTACGGCTACTGTTGCCAATGTATCAGCTACTAAGACAATATATGGACAATAGGAGAACATCAGTGTTTGGAGGAAGGACATCTTATTAAGCAACGATCTGACATTTGAAAAAAACGCTTATGGAGAAAGACCTTTAGATTCTAAGAGAGTTGGACGACGTCCTTCAGTGCTTGGCTGCCCACGGAACATACGGTTCGGATGCACCTGTGCAATTCTGCAGTGGCAGACGACTGTGGGGAAATTTTTTTAAGGGAACTGGACTTACCCAGCATTCGAGTGACTGAGATGGCATTCGGACTCGTCTTTAGATTAGGCACTCGCTTAGGTGTACTAGGGGTAGCCAGCGGAATCGGTAGGAGTGTTTGTAAACAAGGCGTTTTGTTGTTTTCAAAGACCTCAGAATTAAGAGTAGTCGAATTCCCTAAGCAATTAACTAAGCCACGACATGGGGAGGAGGCAGATGACGTTGAAGAAGACTTATTTGTGATGACAACAGGTGTCGCTAAGTCCGTGTTGGTTTTTGAAATTTTCAATATGTTTAGTATTTTCCGCATTGGTGTAAGGTCCGAAGAAATTGAGCAGTGCCAGTTACGACAGAAATCTCTAGTTATCTCTTTCCTCGGCACGGAAGCAGTATGTATCCAGAATCATCTGACAGGCTGAACAGAAGCCCAAGATTTTATTTTACTACATTAAGAGCAGACTGAAAATGAAGGACCCGGTCGCAGTATTGACGGACGATAATGGTGTAGAAATTGTTGAAAATAGCGAGAAGGCGGAACATTTGGGACGGTACTTTGCCTCGGTCCTCACCAGGGAAACGAGGTTTCGTATTCGTAATGTCAGCAACGCTCTTGAGACCACTGGTTCTGTACTTAACTCCAAACTCTTCCCGATATCTGTCGTGGACAGGGAGCTTCAAAATCTCGAAGAAGCAAAGTCCTCCGTTGGGAACAATTTACTGGCCAAATGCTTGAAAGAATCGGCGAGCAACCTCTTTAAATCGCCAACTCACATCTTCCCTTCGTCATTCGAATTAGGGAGGCTGCCATCGAATGGGAGACAGAAACTATCTTCCCGATATATGAGGGTGAGTGTCCGCACTAATGCTGATAATTATCGGCCTGTTAGTCCCACCTGCATTTGCTGTAAAATAAAATACGCCATAATTTATATAGAAACAATGAAGTTACTGGAGCAGAACTACTCGCTCTCAGCGCTGTAGCACGGCCTCAGACAAAAACTGCTCGTACCTTTCCTGTTTACTTCTTTCAACTGAGCAGAAGACTCGCGCACTGGGAGAGGATGGTAGGGTCGGTAGAAGACGGTCGACAGCGTTCCACACAAACTTCTTATCTACAAACTGTCTGAAATTGGATTCAGGGAAAAGCTTCTGACATGTATAGCAGATTTTCTTAATGGGAGATAACAAACCGTGTGTGTTCAGGCTTTGGAGTCAGCTCCTACCCCTGTTCTAAGTGGTGTTCCCCAGGACTGTCTTAGGGCCCCTGCCATTACTAGTTTACATTTATGACCGCGTCGACGACTTAGGATGCAACGCCGTCATGTTTGCTGACGATGTCAAACTGTGGAGACCCATCAGATCTGACGCAGACAAGAACGTGCCTCGAGAGTGTCTCAACCGGCTCAGCAGTTGGTCAGCTCTTAGGTTCATCAGTTTAAATGTGGACCTGAGTTTGTGGTCCTAAGACTCTGCACACAAAAGACCATTAAGGAATGTGATTCCTTTGAATACGTCCTCGACGGTCAGACCCAATCAAATGTTGAGGAACAGAAAGACCTTGGCGTCCTAATGGCCTTCCCGTTGAAAGGTGCACTCGTTGAGGGAAAACAGGCAACACATATGCCTCAGCAATGTGAGAAGCTCGTGGAGCTCATGACCTTGTTGCTAGTAAGACCGAGGACAGGCACAAGCGAACTTTAAATTTAGTCTAATTTAATTTAATTTAATTTATTAAATGCCAGTTTACAGGCATTGTCAAGGAAAGCGATTAAACACAAATCCAACAAGCAGTGAAAAAACTCCTTGGGAATAAAAATATAGTTGATGGTAGTTTTATGGTTTGGAGGGTTCAGGAAAAAAAAACTGCTGGCGGTAGATTTTCGACCATCAAGAAGGGACGTTGAGGAGCAGCTGGTGAGACCGGCCATAGTGTTCAGAGACCACAAACGCCATCGCTACGGTACAGTCGATCAGTGGATTCAGCACCCAAAATTTGTGGGAGCTTTTCTGAATGCAAAAATCGAGTAATAGTTCTCTTAAATAAAGGATAATTTTGCATATTTT
>CACRXP010000975.1:48141-71628 GCA_902702965.1 Spirometra erinaceieuropaei
AAAAATATCACAAATCAAGGGCAGGACATAAACGTCGTTCTGAAGATGGAATCGACGATAAAGTCTGCGCAATCTGCGACGGAAGGGTAAGGGATGGAAAACCTCATTCTCAACATTAATAATTTTCTTACGGGGGACAAAATGAGAAATAAGCGGATCCAAAATTTCGTACAGATTTGCCGTGCAAACATTTACATCCGAACTAAGGAAGAAATCAGTGCAGTCGTAGGAAGTAAGGTGTGGTAATAATTCGGTTGAGCGAGTTGATCGGAAATTGCGGAAAAAGCTATACTTTGGGGACAACGTTTTGTCAGCCTCGAATTCCAACGTTGAAACAACTATGTCATGGTCTGAGCCCCCGAGTGGGCCTAGGGATGACACCGACGATGGCATGCAGCCTCTACAGAATATAAGGTTAAGTATGCTTGAGCCTCGGGTGGGAAAATCGACAACCTGATTCCACATCCCAACATCCACAGCCTCAAGAAAGTCTTCGAAACTTCTGGGGCCTAAAGGTGGAGACCGGCGGACTTCGAGGAGATAAAGTCACCCGCAACCAATTAATACTTAAAGCCTAATTCGGTCGCAGCATGAAATGTCTGTGAAAGTAAACGATCAAAATTGTCGTTGGCGTTGGGAGGGCGATAGATGCAACCAACGGGTAAGGAGAACTTATTTTTTACTGCAACCTGGAGCCAGCAGCTGCCTTCTACTGCGAAAAAATGCGGGTGGTCAAGCGGCAAAAATGTAAGTGTTTGCTTTACGTAGACGCAGCTGCCCCCACCACGGCTATCTTGGTGATCATTTCGGATGCAATTATAGCCTAGAAGCGAGAGTTCGGAGTCAGCTACTGAGGCTGATGCCCACGTCTCAGTTACTAAAACAATATCAGGACAATGGACGAACACCAGAGTCTGAAGCAAAGGCATCTTATTAAGCAAGGATCTGGCATTTAAAACAAAAAGTTTTAAGGGAAAGGCTGTTTGTTTCTGAGGGAAGTGGGCTACATCGTCCAGTTCTGGGCTGCCCACGGAGCAAATGGTCCGGATGCAACCATCCGGTTTTGCAAAAAATTTGTGGCATCGAAAAATTCTGACGTGGATAAAAAGGGGTAGGACTTGGTGGAGGGAATGACGGGCAGGTGAACTGGTAACCATTGTTAGCTAACTTGCGCTCCCTCCATAGCAGATAAGTGACTCGGAATGTTTCGCAGTACGAAACTTTGCTTGCGTTTAATTCTTTCCTCAGTTGCCGAACTTAGTACCCCAATAGGTTTAAAAGCTTGTTCAATTACTTTTTCAGAAGTACTGTTTATGTCGCCATAAATCAACTGGTCGACTATTTCGCCGGCTGATGGCCTGCTACGACTAGCAGAGGCGTATTTTTGGACGACTGAAGGGTCAAGAGGTTCAACATGTACTAAAGGGATTTGTGAGTTAATCAGATCTGCAGACGGCGAAGAACATACGCTGGCACCTGCAATGTCTTCAGTCACGATTTTAGCACCCAGAGACGGTGGGGAGGCCGCAAGCTTTCGCCTTTTAGTCCGTGCTCTGCGGGGCATTACAGACGGGAAAAGTTTTCGTTACAGAAGAACGGTCAACACGTTGCCAACGTACGGAAAATCGCACTAAATAGCAAGTGCTACTGTTATTTAACTACGAAAGATAGAAAGAGATAGTAGGGAAAGAAGTCACTACAAAGGTTTTTTTTTACAAAATACGACTATTTTGCCAGACTGTCAAATAAAACTGGGAGAAATTATATCTTGTATTGAAAGGCGACTTTTAAGAGGGACTCAAGTAAAAAACAGGCATTAATTGCTTAAGAATATCCAGATAAATGCAGAGCTTTACTTATCTTTGAAATTGAGCTGCGCGCCTTGAAAAAAATTCCTAGAATAGCCAGCCCACGTATGTCGCCGACCATTTCTCTTTCTCTTGTGGCTTCAACTTTAATGTTGTTGAATCTAAAAGTCTTTCATCTGGGAGCAAAAATCCATCAATTCTTGTCAAATTATTTTCGTCGATAGAAGTAGACCTTATTTTCTCCCATCTAGACCGTTCAACTTAATATCTAGAGTGAATAAGCATTTTATTAATTTGGATAGAATTCCAACGCAACACAGAGTTTCCCCCTCACTGGCAAACGTACAGCCACACCATAATTCTACTCATCTGTCATTTGCCTTTTGAAGCAGATTACTCACCGGGCGTCAACCACATGTTCCCCATATCTGCGCCGGCCCTAGTTCCATTCAGCTCTTCACCTGAGCACATTATCACTGAGTCAGTTTATACCTGTCACTTCAAAACATCTTCAAGAAGCGATGATTGCTCAAATGCTGCTCCCAATTTTACCCAGAAGCACAATCCACCTGAAGGACACGGAATAATGATGGAAATTCTTCTCTTGCAACTTGGACGAATGGAACACGAGAAGTTTGTAAAATTTGTCCTACCGAATAAAAACCGACCGAACTCGAATTCACGGAGACGGTGAGAATCCTGAAAATCTTGTTTGTCTATTGAAAGTCATTGTTTGACAGACGTTTTGAATGTGTTAAAAGGGAGAAGAGGGTAGATAAAGATTATTTTGATTTGGTAGGCAGACTAAGTGACATATGCCAACAAGCTGATCTAGAACAAGCAACGACAAACCAGGTTAAGGCCCCTCTTACTCTACCGGAGGACGCAGTCATACGCAGGTGGATGCTGTCTAACATGAATCAAGATGGTGTTATGACCGTGCAGAAGTAAATAGATAAATGTTTTAAACTCAGGAATATTAAACTGGATAGAAAATTGATTGGCAAAACAAACAGTCAACAGGTACAGGTGTTTGAGATCAGGAAAAATTGGCCGTCACAAAGGGAAACATTTCCTGGAGGGCTAAAGGCCGCCTGTTGGTAGTGCGGGGGATGGCGCTATGCCGCCAACTGCCCCTCTAAAATGCAGAAATGTTTCAAGTGTTCGGGCATGCGCCACAAATCGGCCTGCTGCATAACTATGGGGGCGAGTCTTAGGAAAAAGTGCAACGACGTGTCTGATAGTGAGACGCGGGTGCTAGGTTGTGGACGCCGAAATTACCTATCTGTGATCACAACTGTAAAAGCCGACAGACCTCTAGTGGTCACGGCGTCTGATCTGATGGTTATTACGGTAGGAACGTGGCAGATGATAGGAACACCTAATCATACCCCAATTCATTTCATTGAATGTTGAGCTCAAGGGCGAAAGCCTCATTCCCTTAATAAACTGTCTTATCTCTTGTCGGCACCGTGGCGCATGGCATTTGCAGGGGATTGCCCCTTCCGTCGGCATCGCTGTCAAAGCTGTATCCAACTACGACCCAGAGATGGGTTCTGCAAATTAATGGCAACATATGGAAACAAGCTCACCTACACCAGTTCTAATACCAAGCGCCGTTTTTTGGCTAAAACGCAAGTCGTAAGCACAGTATGTTGGAAATTCTCTCAGTCTCTTGCCTAGTACCCAGCTCAGTGGGCCAGTTGTAGAAATATTGTTAATGTTCTACTCAATGACCAAGCAGTCCGACTACAGTTGGGCACTGCCTCAGACATCATCATCATCATCATCATCATCATCATCATCATCATCATCATCATCATCATCATCATCAGCAGCAGCAGCAGCAGCAGCAGCAGCAGCAGCAGCATCATCATCGTCACCACCATCGTCATAATCCTCCTCCTCCTCCCCCTCTCCTCCTCCTCCTCCTCCTCCTCGTCATCATCATCATCTTCTTCTTCCTCTTTGCCCATACATTTTATCTGAAAATATGTCGAAAATATTGGCCAGCTGTTTCTTATTTTTCGGCGCATGCTGCTATGTGGACACCAGCAGTGTCTCCCTATACCTACATCGGGCTGCCGAGGTTTTATTGAAAAAATGAGAGTATTACCATAGATTATTGATTACCCCAGTTCAGGTAAACAAACGTCACCGGTAAATCAGCCGCTGCATTTCTCATTCTTCTTCTTCCTCCTCGACAGTCCCATCAACATCCCCTGCGTCATCGTGGTCATCAAGTCGAACGTCATCGTCGTAATCACTCGCACAGATGTCTTTGAAGGCGATGCAGATTCCACGAATCGGTATTTTCATAATAACTTGAAAAGCCTTACAAAATTATTCCGATTTTTGTGGGCAATCCAGAAATACTTTTTAGGATAACTGTCGTGCTTTATTCATTAGACAACAATTCTCATAACGGTGGTTGGTTCTGATTAAACCTCTCTTGCCAGTCAACTTCATAACCCACATCCAGTCGTTTTTTGAAACGCCTATTTTGGCTGAAGATATTGGTTTCCACTAACGTCGATATCACATGCATACTGAGAGCACAGGTGTGCGTGTTACAGCACTGTGAAAATTTCTCATTTAATGGTGAGCTGCGCTGCGTGGTCGATACGCAATAAAATGCTGTCTTTTGAGCAAGTTCAACAGTAAAGGCTGCATATTTCAGGTCCACGCCACGTAACCCTGCAAGGCGACAACGGCGACGATGCATATGTCCGCAGTTTGGTTCCGGACTGTTAGCCTGTTCGAGAAGTTGTATATAACACAAGGGAGCTGAATAATGCTGACGACGTAGTATGGCGCATTTGGGCTTACTACTTAAATACCCGGTTAGCCAGTGCAAAGCAGCTCGCGCGACCAATACGTCTTAAGACCAGGACACACAGTAAGTACCTGTGTGAATTTCAGACTTGGCACTGACATTCGAAACTTGGTGCACTTTAAGGCATCAATGCTGATGAACTCAATGCCAGTAAGCGACAGGGTGTATTTAATTTTACGATGAACACACCAGTACGTCGAAAAAAACCACTAATCAGTGGTGAACGTGTTTTCTAGTGTTAGTCTTTGATTTATGTCAGATTCCGACCAAGACCTCTTAACATACTGGAGCAAATTAGACAATCATTATAAGGCTTAGATCTGTCAGTGTAACGTAGACGGAATTTATTAAGGCAGTTCAGTCTTTCCATGTAAGATTGGTTCTTTAAACCCATTATCAGCATTGTTGTCCGGCCTTGTACTCTCTCAAGGCATGTTTGGTCCTTTTCTGGCCATGGCTAACACGCTTTTACGCCATGTTATAGATGGGGATGAACAAACTTGCCGTTAACTCTCCCAAGACTCCTATTTAGCAAAGGTTACAAACGCCCGTCCGATGGCACGGACTATTCCCATGACCATGTTTGCAGCCTTGGTGCACTGCAGTGCTGACTTCATGCTGCTCTGGGTCCATACACTGAGAGCGTTCTGCAAAGATTCGGCGGGAAGAGTACTGTCCTCCAGGAGATATGCCCTCTTGCTGTGATTTGAATGGCAGTTGATTGGACGCAGATGAAGGACGGCAAACTTCTGCACACTGAAATCCAGAAGCCATTTCTCGGACTACATTTTCAGTCGGCGAAGATGATTTTGAAGGGCCTTCTGGTCATTCGTGTCCTTAGGGATTTTCCAGAGATTAACGTTGTCAGCAAAGATTGTTGCACTGCACTTGAGTTCTTGAAGGCTGTCATTGACATAAAGGATAAAGAGTAAGCGTCCGAGAACTGAGCCTTGAGGGAGCAACAGTTCACCAGGTCTCAGAAATCATCTCCAATAAGGACACGCTGTTTTGCGACCAAACCAGAAGCGCACTTATGCCGTCAACAGCGTCTCGTACGCCGGCAGCTGCCTTTTCACGCCTTACGGGGTTGTCGTTTACCACAGACGGTAGGCAACCGGCTTACACCAAGACATGAGGCCGATGGGGCCGCTTTTGGTGATGAAAATAATTGACTTCTGGTCAATCGTCAGTGATCCTATGCATAATGCGGATTTGGAGAACGTTATCTGATAATATCTGATCATCCTCAAAGGGTGACTGCGATTTAACCATTGCTTTCACCTTGAAATTCATTCTCTAAAGACTTTTGCATGAAATGTTTAGGAAAAGGGCACGTATGAATGGTAGCTTATAAAAAAATGCATCGGGAACAACATGCAATCATTTTTTCACCCAGACACACTGACTCTACTAGTTTGGCCGCCAGTTTCAGACGCGTATACCCATCGAGCAAGTTCGAAGGGAACTTCCAAGGACCACATTTGTTAAAAGACCCCACAACACTTTCCGATTTAACACCAGCTAAATTTCTCCGAAAAGAACGTTTTGACTGCTAAAAAGTTTTAAGTACTGCTAGTATTCATGGAGAAATAAATATAAGGTTTGTTTAAATGCTTTCGGCCCTTCAAGTTAAATGAATGAAAGCCAGGTAAAAGTTTAATTTTAAAATTAAGTTATTCTGTTGAGCAATGGTAAAGAAAATACACTTGGATATGGTCCTTAATGGCCATGCGCAATTCCTAAATTGAAATACCTCATGTCAGTTATTATCCAAGTAATTCATGTGATCTGGCACACGGCTAAATTCATATCACCTCATTTCGGCTAAGATATTCTTAGCAGTTAAGCCAGTTTCAGATTTACCGAGCAAATTCCAATGACCAAATATCCGGTATCCTCATCGGACCTCCCCATCGTTATATTAGCAGGGTGCTTGCTTTAATTAGTGCCAAAAATTATCTGCAAAGGATGCCTGGAGATAAGTCACCGGGTTGATCGTATCCACGAATTGCCATATATAGCAGTTTGTAATGGCAAATAGGATTAAAGTTCGAAGGAGCGTAACTGATATGGTGTTGGTAGATTACCGGAAAAGGGCTAGGATTATAAGGGGACCAAGCCAAGTTCGAGAAAATGTTATAGCTACATCACTACACAGCGTACCCTCCTCTATATAGGTACTGCTGAACTCAGCGTATTTCGTGTTCTTTATTTGACCTAGACCGTCCGGCAATTTTCTGAAACTGAGTACATCGGATGTCTTTTTCACCCTCGGGGGGAATTTCCACAATCCACACTGTGCTACGACATCGCAACACAACAACTAAACGTAAGGATATATGTGATTTGCAAAGAAGTAAAATTACTCATAAGAACTGGGAAGGGAGTCCAAACTGCAGAAAAAGCGATGGCAAGCAGGACATTCCACATAGGCTCGAGTGAGTTAGCTAGCTGTTAAGGTAATGCAAACGAAACAGGATCCCACCTATAATAAAGAGGATGTTAGGGCTATGGTTAGGGTTAGTGCCCTCATGAACTCCGAGTTTACACGCCGTTGGAACAGCTGCCATTGTCAGCACATTTCGCGTTTACACCACGTGACCTTGTAAGACGAACACGGTCGCGATCAATGATGGCCGCAGTTCAAATCAGTCCAGGGAGATGCGTCGGCCACAAAATGAAGTTTGCTGGCGCCAACGGCGTGGTAACTGGAGTTTGTGCGTAAAACTGGTACTTTCGATTGTCAAGAGTTAAACAGCTAACAGAACCGAGACGCAAAAGCACGACACACAGTAAGTACCCCTGTGATTCGTTAGTATGTTATTGCGCCTCGGGTTGCCGTGTTCAGGAAAATTCCTAGTCTAACTACTTGCGGTTTGCGACGGGTACTGCTTCATATTCCGCCACTACCAGCACCGCTGTCATCGCTATCCGCTGTATCCAAAGCCCTCATAAGATCCACGAAAGTAGTGCAAAAAACCGGAGAGCGTGCAGTGCATTTAGTGTGTGCTGGAGTAAGTTCGCTAGCAGTTAAGGTGAATCACACGGGAATTTGAGCTCTTCCATAATAGGAGATGGTAGCGCTGTAGTTAGGGTTAGGGAACGCATGAACTCTGAGTTGGCACAGCGTCCATCGTCAGCACATTCCACGTTCGCGCCACGTGACCTTGCAATACGAACACGGTCGCGATCAATGATGGCCGCAGTTCGAATCTGTCTGGGAGGACGCATCCGGCACAAAATGGTGTTCGCCGATGCCGCCGATGTGATAGCTGGAGTTCGGGCGTAATAATGGAACGTTTGGTTGTCAAGAGTGAAAGAGATAACGGAACCGAGACCCAAAACCACTACGTACGCCAAGTACCTGAGTGATTTGGCAATATTGCTGTAACGGTTTTTTATTTCATGCATGTCAATGCAGGACTGAGGATGATGTATTTCTAGAGTAGGCGCCTTAATGTAGTCGAAAAAAACAATTATTTGTAGCCAGCAAGTCTACTCAGATGAAGTAAGTCGATTTCGGACTCTGTTGGTGACGTGAACGGCGGCTTTATTGCCAACACCTCGGCTAAAGTCGGGCGCTGGAGTGAGCACTTCGAACACCATCTCATATTCGATAACCAACAAATCCCCTTCTTGCTCTCTCCTCCAGCGCAGTTTCCTCCCCACCAACCTATGCAGTGCCATGCATCCACCCATCTGGAAGAAAAACCACCGATGCTGTACGAAAGCTTCGCAACAAAAAGGCAACGGGAGAGGACGGTGTACCCGATAAAATCTGCAGGTCCTTTGTTGACACTCTGGCGTCCTGGCTACATGAGATTATTGAACAAGCGTGGATAAACGGGTTCGCCACCGAGGACTGGGGCTTAGGCATCCTTGTACCTATCCTAAGGAAGAGGAATAC
Source organism: Spirometra erinaceieuropaei (assembly GCA_902702965.1). Classification (NCBI taxonomy): domain Eukaryota; kingdom Metazoa; phylum Platyhelminthes; class Cestoda; order Diphyllobothriidea; family Diphyllobothriidae; genus Spirometra; species Spirometra erinaceieuropaei. The sequence continues at coordinate 56,693 of CACRXP010000975.1, forward strand.
TTCAAGATCCAAAAACGACCGCGACATAACCCTCATCGACGTTGCGGCGAAGATCTTTGATATTGTCCTACTCAGACGACTTCGTGCTGTGAGTGACTCTAGGATGCGGCGCAATCGGGCCGGATTCCGGTTTGTACGTGAATGACATCAGAGCCGCGCCGTCAATACACAATGAGATGAGGAATTTCGAGCCTGCAACACGCGAACATGCAAGGCGATAACGGCTGCAATAAATGTGGCTGCTGTTTGATTCCGGCCTGTTAGCGTGTACGAGAAGGCATCCGTTATAAAATGGAGCTGAATGACGCTGAGGACGTGGTATGGCGTATTTAGTCATGCTACTTAAATGCCTGGTCAGTCAGTGTAAAGCAGCTCGCGCGACCAAGACGCACGGGAAGTGCCTGTGTGAATTTAAAACCCGATACCGACACCAAAAATTTGGTGCACTTTGAGTCAACAATGCTGATGAACTCATTATCAGTAGACGGGGAGACGATTCCAACCTACAGTAATCGCGTCAGTCCGTTGAAGAAAGCACTTATCAATGCTGGGCGATTTTATAGTGTCAATCTTTGATTTATTTCAAAGTTCGACCAGGAACTCGTAACATGCTGGAGCAAATTGGACCACCTTTCAAAGATCAAATCAGTCAGTGCGTTTGACAAAATAGGTTTATACATTTTAACCTCATCTTCGTCATATAAAATCGAAAGAATTAGTAACAACGTAAAAAAATAAAAGCGTCAAGTGAATGAAGACTAAGGTTCACGTAGTACATCGGTTTTTGTGGTCACATATTCACATTGTCCGCTTGTTACTGCGACATGTATCTGTCAAGCCGAGGTTGGAATGGCTCTACAGACTGTAGCATTACAAGCGCCTCGCTCTGGAAAATCCACAGCTCCATGACACGAATTTCACACGACAGCGCATCTTAAGATCTTACTAATTGTGCGGCTCGTCTCTGCACCATTTCGAGGAGAGTATAAGGCTTCTGCATCCAGGGTCTCCGGGCCCCGATCGCATATTCAAGATGCGAGGTGCAGTATGCTGCATTTGTCCGAGTTGCAGGACAATAGTCATCTGCGGGACCACTGTTCCAATCGACAAAAATCGTCTTGGAAGTTGGTTCCGTCGACATCGCGCATCGCGGTTCCTTTTGACCCTCGGGGAGAATTTCCACAATCCACACTGGGCTACAACATCAGAACACACAGACGACGCGTAAGGATATATATATGATTTAAAAAGTAATAGAAGTACTCAGAAGAACTGCAAGGGGGTTTAAACTGCACAAAACGGGATGGCACGCAGAACATTTAACATAGGCTGGAGTAAGTTCGCTAGCCGTTAAGGTGAAACTTACAAAGAAGGATCCCTCCTATAATAAAGATGAGATTAGGGCTGTTGTAAGAGATAATGTTAGTGCCCTCATGAACTCCGAGTTTCCACATCGCTGGCACAGCTGCCATCGTCAGCGCATTCCACGTTCACACCACGTGACCTTGTAAGTGGAACACGGCAGCGATCAATGATGGCCGCAGTTCGAATCAGTCCGGGAGATGCGTCCGGGACAAAATGGAATTTGCTGGCGCCAACGACGTGGTAGCTGGAGTTTGGGCGTATTACTGGAACAAGCTAGCGGAATCGATACCCAGAAGCACGACACACAGTAAGTACCCCTGTGATTCATTAGTATGTTATTGCAATTGGTTACTCGACGCATGTCAATTCAGAATTGAATATGAAGTCAGCGCCATTAGTAGGGAAGGGTTTACCTGAGTCTACAGTAGACGCGTTAATCGGTCGAAGAAAGCAATAATCTGAGGCTTTTAGGTATTCTAATGGGAAAACATACTTTATGTCAATTTTGGATAACGGATGTATACTATAGCACGGCCGATTGAAAGAAAATCGACTTAGGTCTAGGGGATCCGTTGATGCTTGCTGGAAATCCCTCTCCAGGTGAAATGAAGTAAATATAAGAAAAGTCCCAACCACAAAGTGGTTAGAGAGACTAGTCATGCGTGTGTAGAGGATGTGCGGGAAATTTATGTTATCTGAAACAACACTTGCCTGGACAGTAATTTAAACATTTTCTGCAAAAAATCGTTAGGCGACAGCGATTACCGGCAGAAGGCAACTGATATAAATTTATAGAAATAAACCTTGTAGATACTGCTCTGTAATGGCAACTCGGGAAACATGGCCTACCATATGTCACCTTGGGTTTTGCGTGGTTAGGGAAATCCCCTGTCCAACTACTTGTGATTTCCAACTGGTATTGCGTCATCGTGCACCCCACCCAACGCCGCTGTTGTCGATATCCACTGTTTCCAAAGCCCTCATGTGATTCACAAAGCTAGTGAAAAAAACCGGAGAGCACGCAGTGCATTTAGTGTGCGTTGGAGTAATTTCGCTAGCCGTTCAGGTGAATCACACGGGAATTCGAACTTTTACATAACAGTAGACCCTAGCGCTCTGGTTAGGGTTACGGATCTCATGAACTCCGAGTTTCCACATCGCTGGCACAGCTACCATCGTCAGCACATTTCGCGTTCACACCACGTGACCTTGTAAGTGGAACACGGCAGCGATCAAGGATGGCGGCAGTTCGAATCAGTCCGGGGAGACGCATCCGGCACAAGATGGAATTTTGGTGCATTTCATGAATGTTTTTTCAAAAATAGAGGCGACTGACTGACCCCGATTCATAAAACCACGGTACCGCGTAAGCATTTGTGTGATTCGCAAATATCACTTTTACGGTTTTTATTTCATTCATATAAATGTAGCACTGAGGATGATGAAGTTCTATAGAAGGATCGTTAACCTAGGCAAAAAACAATTATTTTTAGCCAGCAGGTCTTCTTGCATGCCCTATGTCAATTTCAAAGCCTGAATATATAGCAATATAGCAAAGCAATCTGAATGAAAATTCGTTGCTGTTTGGTGATCTGTTGTTCCGCTCCGGAAATCCTCATTCATTTAAATAAAGAAGATTTGAGGAAAGTCTCATTTACCAAACAACTAGCGGGACTAGCCAGGCGTGCACAGTGGATGTGCGGGGAGGCTGTGTTACCTGGCCCGACGACGCTCAACAGGATAATAATCTATAATTTTCTGCTAACATCTAGGAGGTTAGAGTAAGTACCGATGGAAGGCAAGTGACGTAAATTTGGAAAACATGAACGTGCGAGATAAGTCTCCGTGTAAAAAAATATATGTGATTTAAAAAGGAACAGAAGTACTCAGAAGAACTGCGAAGGGGTATGAACTGCAGAAAACAGGATGGCACGCAGAACATTTAACATAGGCTGGTCTGAGTTCGCTAACCGTTAAGGTGAGACATCCGAAGCAGGATCCCTCCTTTATTAAAGAGAAGATTAGGGCTATTGTTAGGGATAATGGAAGTGCCCTCATCAACTCCGAGTTTCCGCATCGCTGGCACAGCCGCCATCGTCAGCACATCTCGCGTTCGCTCCACAATCCACAATGTGCTACGGTATTTCAACACACCAAGTGAGCGAAAGGATATGTAATTTACAAAAGTAGTACATTTATTTGGAAGAACTGGGGAGGGAGTATAAACTGCGGAAAACGGGATGGCACGCAGAACATTCAACATAGGCTGGTGTGAGTTCACTAGCCGTTAAGGTGAGAAAAACGAAGCTGGTTCCCTCCTATAATAAAGACGAGCTTAGGGCTGTGGTCAGGGTTAGTCCCCTCATGAAATGCCAGTATTCACACCGTTTGAACAACCACCACTTTCGGCAGATTTCACGTCTGCTCTGTGGTTAGAGTTAGGGAACGCATAAACTCCGAGTTGGCACAGCGTCCATCGTCGGCACATTCCACGTTCGCGCCACGTGACCTTGTTAGACGAACACGGTCGTGATCAATGATGGCCGCAGTTCGAATCGGTTTGGGAGGACGCATTCAGCACAGAATGGTGTTCGCCGATGCCGACGATGGGATAGCTGGAGTTCGGGCGTAACAATGGAACGTTTGGTTGTCAAGAGTGAAAGAGCTTACGAAACCGAGACCCAAAACCACTACATACGGCAAGTACCTATGTGATTTGTCCATATTGCTATTATGGTTTTATATTTCATGCATGTCTATGCAGCGCTGAAGATGATGCATTTCTACAGTAGGCGCCTTAATGTAGTCGAAGAAAATAATTATTTGTGGCTAGCAAGGCTCCTTGCACGATTTATGTCGATTTCGGACTCTGTTCGTGACGTGAACGGTGGCTTTATTGCCAATACCTCGGCTAACGTCGGCCGCTGGTGTGAGCACATCGAACACCATCTCAAATTCGATACCCAACACACCACGCCTTTGCTCTCCTCTCCAGCGCAGTATATTCTTCCTCCAACCCATGCAGTGTCAAGCGACTCTCCATCTAAAAGAGAAATCACCGATGCTATAAAAAAGCTACACAACAACAAGGCACCCGGAGATGACGGTGTACCCGATGAAATTTACAGGTTTCGTGTCGAAACTCTGGCGTCCTGGCTCCATGAGGTGATTGAACAAGCGTGGCGAGATGAGGTTGTTCCTGATGACTGGGGCTTAAGCATCCTTGTATCTATACTCAAGAAGGGGAATAATACAAGATCCGTCAACTACCACGGGCTAAGTTTCATCGACATTGCGGCGAAAATCTTCGCTATTGTCCTACTCAGACGATTTCGTGCTGTACGTGGCTCTAGGACGAGGCCCAACCAAGCCGGATTCCGTGCTGGACGTGGATGCGCAGATCAGATATTCACACTTAGGCGCATTCTCTAATTTCGCCATGGGTACCAACAACCGACGGCCGTCTGCTTCATTAACTTTGCCGCCGCGCTCGATTTCGTCCATCATGAGTCCCGATGGCGGATAATGGCACTAGATGGTGTATTGCCAAAACTCATTGCCATTTCCGCCTTAAGCAGCCGCTTTGGAGTGTGTTCAACTGCCCTTACGTGCGCCCAATGTGTCTGCATCCGCAAATATATGTAAACTCATGAATACACCTTGATGTGGCGCGCACAGGCAAAATATCTTTAGCTGGTCTAACTGGTCGTTGTGTTCATTATCGAGTCACGTGATGCCAAATCATTCCGGCATTTTCAGGGCATCGACTTCCGAACTAGCTGCTCATCGACCGCTGATCACTGAATTTGATGACTTCTATCCCCCCACAGCATGGGCAACCGCATACTAAATCCTGCTTAATTAATTCTCCTAACTGAAAGCATATTTCAGTTTTTTGGCCTGCGTTTCATGAGATAGCACAGCTATTGCATCTTCAACATCGACACTGTTGCGATTGGTGAAACACGGACGCTAAGGGGGGTGTCATGAGAGAAACAACAAATACACTCTCTTCTTTTTGGCGCACCGTGTGTTTAGGCTAAACACACTCTCTTATCACATGCCTACTGATTGTCATTCAGTACTTCATTGTCACTTCAGAACTTCATTTTGCTTTGCGATGGCCTTCGAGGGATTGCAGACACGACCTACTCTCTACATGTGGCAGGCTTCAGAGAGGACTGCCAGGTCACACACAAGTGATACAGAGAGCGCGCGCCTCAAAAACAGAAGTAAGGAATCACTGTTTCCTGGCCATCGTTCAAACGGAGGACTGGACCATCCGTCTGGACGGTGTAAAGTAACGCGCTTAATTGATCATAGTGAGGAAGTTCGGCGATGACGACGACGACTCGGAACCGGACCTTTGCAAGCACGGGGCCTCCAGACTTCCAAAACGCTTACATACACATGTCGTTTTCTTACAAATTCTACACAATAGTCACAAGAAAATACATTCTAGAAGGGAATTATTGTTAAATCAGCTGGTAACTTCGTCAACCAAATCAGATATATCAGGTAAACTCTCCCAAATTCTCTGTATGTATACTCTCTCCGAAGTTCGATCAGATCACTTTTCTCTTGCTGAAAACGACAAATTCGGCCGTTAAAAGCCTCAGGTTTCTGAGCCACTGTAAAGTCCATGAGGCATGGTAAGTCGGCTGCCGGCTTCCGGATGAAAGAGAAAGGTATATTCGGGAAAATTTGTTGGAAAATCAGAACAACAGAAGACTTATTAATCCACACGAAATATAAACTTATATTTAGATTGAATGGGATTGAGGAAGAAGAATATTGAGTACTGAGAAGAAGATCAACTGCTGACACCAGTGGAGCGACTGGTCTGCAAAATCGGATCTGAGCAGTAGTCTGGACTCGATAGGCTGATATCGTTTGCGATATTCCTGCCATCCCATGAAAGCATTTCGTTGAACTTTTTCTCCTTAACTGGACAATATTCTGTGAAGCAGGAAAATTAATGTACGACTTCGAAGGGGAAATTTGTTGATGTTTGAAATCAATAACTTCAGGCAGTTACGATTCAATCTCAATAGTTAAAGTCTTGCTCTGATGCTATCCATTACCTCCTTCGGATCAAGTCCCAAATGGGAAGAGGTGTACGAAAAGTGTGTTCTGTACAGAGTGGCGAAGGAATGTGTTGAGCAAACTGATAGACAGAGAACAGCAGCACGTCTAGATCCGCAGGGACGGGCGTCCAAATGCCTTGAGTGAGCACTATAATGTCTGAGCCTTGAAGTTGATTGGCTCCTTCGAGCAGCTGTGATTGGTCGAAAGCCAGACAGAGAATTCCGGCTTGAGATTTTGAGCGGGAGAACAACACAGGGCCTTGGAATGTCCGAGGGACAATCGCCGCAATATGTACATGTAAAAATTCGCCAAACAGAGTCAGCGTTTCAGCAGACGCCCGGAGTAGAGTCAATACACGTGCTCCCCGCCATTATGCAGTTCAAATTCACAGAGCAACTTTTTGCCTTCTGACCCGCTCCAAATCATAAATTAGTTTAGAAAACATTGAATTAGTTTGCCATCAGTTCGCCTGCTCCTCGATTGTCCAGTCAAACGTGAATTTCGTTTTGAAACGGAACTTCTCATACTTGCACCCCACAATGACCGCCATATCGGCCTTTCAGGGGTTCGCAAGGCTAATGCAATGATGTGTATGTCCAAATCCAGACCCGCCAGGTGACTGCACATGTACCTAGATCTCGTCCTTGGTGGGCCGCACTATAACACCATCAAACCACTCCACGCTTCCACTTAAAGAACGACGACGACGACGACGATGACGACGACGACATCGTCCTGTTTTCCCCAGTGCCACCTGGCCTGTCTAATGTCAGTTCTTTCAGGTTCCGAACTCGACACATTTCCTAAATGATTTTTCTCCAATGTAAATAAGGTTGTCACTTTCACAACCCATACTACCAATGCATTAAGGAGTCCAAACTGATGTGGTCGCACGCTCACCAGTAGAAGACCACATTCGCATAACTGAAACAAAAAGTTGGTTTCATTGCATGGATGATGACTTCTTTGGTAATTGCCTTTTCCTTCCTTACAAGCGTTCATAGATGAAGCGCATTGGCTTTTAATGTCAGAACTTGTTGTAACGAACCGTGCGCAGAAAAGTGTCTTTGCGCAGAAATACTGGAACTGAAAGTGCATTTTAACGCTGACGATAACACCAATGGGCCAGTCTGGTCACAATCTGGTCACGCACCCAATCGAATTGTAGCCATGACAGTGGGAGCAACCACTCAGGACTCAGCACCTAGTTGCCAATGAGCAGACAGGGTCTTGATGCAACAACCTGACCGCGGCACAGTTGTTGTGCTAATGAATTGCCGTAAAAGGATTTGCTGCTGAAGAGGTTATCTGATGAGAACTCGGCGCATCTCCTGCAGATACCGTGTGACATTAATCAGAATAACTCGCCTTTTGCTATAACGATGGGCCGATTCGATTTTCCATAGTGGATACCGGGTGTTTGGTCAGATAAACCGCGAAAGGCCTTTGCAATTTGTTCAACTATCGTGCAATTGGTTCGGCCGGTAAGGAGATGATACGGATTCAGCATTAGGGGAATTCACGGGAATTGTTATGCAGGTGACTGTCATGAAGGATTTTATTTCAGAATATGTGTATTGGCATTCGGGACCATTTTTTAACGTATTCTCCGTAACTACCGTTCGGCAAAACGGTGCAAGGTTGCAGAATGCCACTTTATCTAACTCACACCACTTCTATTTAGAGGGACAGAAAAATCTTACCGAACATATCCATACAATTTTCCTTAATTGCTGTTAATGCCATTAACTTCAGGTAGTTGGTGTGTTGTGTGTTGCAAGGATTTCATGAAAATTGTCGTGGTGCTGCTTTAAAACGTGGCCATTTTAAGGTTTCTATGAGGTTACTTAATGATTGCGCGCTTCGTTAACTGGCAGCTAAATTTGAAAGACTGCATTTTTGTTTTCGCAAAATTTTGCGTATCGTTCCCGAATATATTTGAAGCATTTAGTCCCCGGTACGAAGTTGAAGTAGGCCAGTATGGCAGGATTTATTGGTACCAAAAAATTTCGCGACGGCTCTTCAGCTGCGTCCTGTCACATCATAACATGGATAACGATTGGAAAGAATACAGCATATTTGAATTAGTGCAGAAAATCAATACAGAAACAGTAAAGTCAAGGTTTTGGGTGAAGCTGGCGAATTGATAAAGTTAGTAACGCAAGCACCGTAGGGGAAGAAAGTGAAAAAAAGGGGAGCGTTAACGAGCAAATAGTGAGAGGAGAAGGGGAAATCATGGAGCTAGAGGCTACCATGGCAAAGTTAGGCTAACCGCATGTTTCAATCGCTTACAAAGATCTGCATTCAACCGCCTTATAAAGCCGCCTCCAGGTACCGCAATGTCCGAGTTGTTCGTGCCCGAACAAGTACTCGGAAGGAAGGTTCAAGGTCGACAGAGTGACCACTATCAAGCATGTGCTTCGTAATGGAGGAACGCGGGATTTTATTTTCTTGCTTTAGGAGCAATCTGGGCAGGTGCTCCAAAGACCTGGCTGCCAACTGTGTTTTCGTTCGCCCAATGTACTTGCATCCGCAAATGCATGTGAATTCATAAACACAATTTTAATTGGCGTGCATTGGCAAGGCATCCTTTGTCCGAGGAATCGGAAGTGGCTTAATAGGACTGCAACATACTAGCTCGGCTGCATTGTATGTCCTTTCAGTGGTGGACCACAACCGTCGTATGATAGTATTCAAAATATTGTCCCCCTTAAAAGGACGAAGATATAAAGACGGGCTTTTCGGAACTGAATGTTCTGTCAATTTTGGCCGTGTAGAGTTGCTGTTTTTTGTGGATGAAACGTGCAGGATATCCTCGCTAAAGTAGAGCTTCATTGAGACGTGCAACTTCCGCATCCAGTGTGTCATTGGAGTAAATGTTCATAGCCCTTTGGAAAAGAGCGTATACCAAGTTGCGTTTTCATTGTATGGGCACAAAACTCAAAAAATGCAAAAAATGTCCCTCCCAAGTATTCTTGTGGAAAACGGAACGTCTTATAGAACCACCTTCCTGTCTAAACATAAGAACGTCCGGAAAGGATAGTTGGTTGTCTTGTTCCTTCTCCATTGTAAATTTCATCTTTGGATGCAGCTTATTCATAGTAGAAATCAATTCTTCAGCCTCCTTAATGTCCTCAACTGTGGCGAAAACATTATCGACGTATCTTTGTAGAGTAGCAGCATATTCAGTTTTGCAGACACTTTTTCCTCTAGATGACCCATGAAGATGTCAGCAAAGGTAGCGCCGAGGGGACTCCCCATTGCCACTCTGTCAATTTGTCTATATAATTGGCTGTTAAAAAAGATTGAACGTTCATTGTGCACAATTTTAATGCGTCTCGTAGTGTTTCCGGTGGCAGACGAGTTTCTGGTGCATGGGTGCATATTATGTCTATTGTTTCATCCAGTGGTACGTCAGTGAAAAGAGAAATACTACATCCAGGGATATCATGTATTTTCCAGAAATGTCTTGATTTTTGATTTCTTCAATGAAATGAAGACTGTCTTTTAGCGTGTAAGTAGAAAACCGTCGTCGGATTGGCTCTAATTCCTTGACTAGCCGCTGTGCTAGTTTGTGAAAAGGTGAATTATACATAGACAAAATTGGTCTTAGGGGTATATCCCTTTTATGCGTTTTTGGTAATCCATATAGGCTGGGAGTATATGAACCCCTAGGTTTTAGGCACAACGCTGTTTTGGAGTCCAACAGATTGTTCTTCATCAACTTCCTAATTGTTTTCCAGGCGAAGTCCTCCAATGCCTTGGTTTCTCCCTTTCCCGACGTTTCTAACCAAAATTTACTCTGATCACGTAAAAAAGCCTCCATGTTTGTCACGTAGTCACTGCGATTTAGAATGACAACCCCGTGTCCCTTGTCAGATTTGGAAATTATTATTTGTTTATGATGCTTTGAAGCGGAAAGGGCAGTCATGTGTTCTTTAATTATAGGTACACGTTGTGTTATTGGAGCCCTGCGGTACTGGTGCGAGATTTGCACTAATTCAAATCTGCTGTAGTCTTCCCATCCGTTATCCACGTTATGAAGCGAAAGGATGCAGCTGAAGAGCCGTCGCGAAATTTTTTGGTACCAATAAATCCTGCCCTACTTGCCTACTTCAGCCTACAATCAACCAATTCTACTCCATATTAACACGAACAGAGGTCTGTGTAATCCACCATCCAGCTCTGAGTAATACAAGATTTCCACACGAAATGCAGTATTCTTCCTAAATCTTCGCCCGTCCCAACTGCTGCATAAGTTACTCAATAAACAAATGCTACTGCCTATTCTGAAGTACGAATGTTGTCGGAAACAACGAAAAAACGGAGCCACGACAACTGCCAACGACGCGTGCATGACACCACTCTCAGTCACACCATCAAAAGTCCGGTTTCCTCGTGAGGGGAGTCGAGTGTGAGCATATTTTTAGTCCATGTATTCCAAGATGAATTTTCGCCATTTGCATTCGAACATCTGAAACATTACTTTTCGTGCGTTCTGGCCTCTGTACATGCGAAATTTAGAAATAGAACGATCGAACAGTTAGCAGTTTCTGCAAAACGTCGGTTTTTATATGGCCACTATGTCGTAAAGTCAAAATCGTAGAACGGGGCTTAACAGTGAGCAGAGATAGCGAAAATGAGTGCATTATAAATAGGAAGGTATGCTCTTACGTTTCCGAAATAAAAATATCACTATTTTTCCTAGCAACTTTTAAGAAATGGCCACAAGTATCAATTGTTCCCTGACTCTATCGCGTGAAAGTGTTAAGTACATAGACATCAATCAACGGAGTTTAAGATCATATCACTGCTTAAAAAGGCAACTTAGTAGAGAATGTCTCCTTTGATCTATTGTAAGCGTACTCGTTGTCGAGTTCTGTTGTGGATGTTCCCGTTGGGTGAACCTTCAAATGTAACCCAAACGAACTTTACATGGAAAACAACGCCTAAACAGTCGCTAATATGATAAGTATCTGTAATAAGTATCTTATTTTAAATTTTTTGACAAGCAAATAATACGGAATCCGCCTTTATGCGCAATCGATCGGAAACTATGCAAAGCATGGCTTTTTCATCGATATTTCAAGGTCTGTCTGAAACTCAACGTATTCCGTTATAAAGAAACGGTACAAATGAATTCCGTGGGAAAAGGTTTCGTTGTGTACGCAAAGTTGTATGTTTACGATCATACCCGGCAACTTTACTTAAATTTATTAAGCATTGACTACATGTCCCTTTGAGACAACTTTCTACCCTACAACGTCCTTATTATAAAATCAAACAAAATACCGTTTGCAATATTGAACCGCATCTCAATCAATTCAAAAGCTTAAAGAATAGTACGAAGCCTCGGGAAACTGTTTTGGAATGTACACTCAGGATGCAGGTTGTTGGCAAACCGTCTTGCATGTGTTTTTATTCCCTTTGTGACTTTATCTATGAGCATGAGTAATGGATACTCAAGTTGGTATCGGTCTGCCAGTTATTAGTGATCATTCCTAAATTTTAACGCCCAATCGTGAGTAAGGTAACGAACAATACGAATCCAACGTTATGGCAAGTCAAGAAAATTAATAGGATGATGACTGTCATGAAGAAGAGGTGGATTGACGTTGACTTCCTTTCCTTCATTATGGCATGAGACGGTCTACTTGGAGCGGTGGGCCAATCGGAAACTGTTGAATTTAAAAAACGGACACTTGTCTGTTGGGAAAAAAACCACACATATAATCAAGACTGTTTCAGTGGGGCAAGTCTGAGCACCACTGGCACAGGACAGTTCGACGGTCGTTTCCGATTATGGCCACCGTGTGCTCCACAAGAAGGTGAGAACATGGACGGTGACTTGCGCGTGACATAGTTTATAGTGAATGCAGACTTGCGAAGCATCTACCGCACTTTCTTATCTTCCCTCACCTGGATCCCGTGTTAAGACATAATTTACAAGATCAGAGGTGGAGGAGGGCGCAGGTGGCTGGCATGGCCGAAGCCGTGCCTAGGCGTGCCGTCAACGCCTGGCTCGGATCCTACAGAGTGGGAGTGCCATAAAGGTCACATTAAGAAGGAGCCATCGCAGCATCGTTTATTTCAAGTCAGACAACATGAGCGTGCATACGAATTTTCACCATTTCCATTCAAACATCTGCAACATTACTTATCGTCCGTTCTGGCCTCTGTACATACGTAATTTAGAAATGGAACGAGCAAAACATTCACAGTTTAAGCAAAATACCAGTTTTTATATGGCCACTATGTCGCAAAGTCATAATCTTAGAACAGGGCTGAAAACTGCTTATAGATAGCGAATATGAGCGCAATAAAAATAGCAAAGTATGTTCTTACGATTGCGGTAGAAAAATATGAGTATTTTTTAGCGACTTGGAAGAAACGGCCACAAGTATCAAATTTTTCCTTGACTCTAGTGTGTGAAAGTGTTAAGTGCACAGACATTCATCAAGGAATTCAAGATTAAAGCACTGCTTAAAAAGGTACCTTATAAGAGGATATTTTTTTAAATTTATTTTAAGTACTTAAAAGAAGACGAAGGCACGATCACTGGGACAGTAGATTTATTTGCCTGAGCTTTCGAACTCGAACTGGAGTTCATCATCAGAGTCTGCTTGAGTGAAGCAACTTGTGAACATTTATATCGCTATTCCTTGCGGGGGGGGGGAGTACGTCCGTGGCTAGGTAAGGTTTGTGCCGCCTGGTCCACGATGGTCCCCCGGCGTGGTGACGCCGTTTGTACTTCGCGACGGTGTGAGCTGCGCTACCTGGCTGCGTGGGCGGAGCGCGTGCTTACACGCAGATTTGGCGTCCGACACTCACGCCTCCAGCAGTTCCGCGAGTTGGCGAAGTCGAACTCAAAGCCTTCCTCTAGCGTGAGTGGCGACTTGAGATAGTGGGTCGCCTCTTCGAACGGCCCGTTTTAAGTGTATTCGGTGTCAAGTTCTGTTGTGGACGTTCCTTTTATTCGACAATTTTAAGGTCTCTCTGAAACTCAGCGTAATCCGGTATAAAGAAACTATCCGGCCTGCAGCATAATTTTATAATAATTCAGTTACCTCAAGATGCTGGCTTTTGAATGCAAAAACTATGCTCTGTAAAAAATGACTATTTATGTAGCATGAATTTTTCATTGATTTTTCGATGCCCCTAAATGTCCAATTATATTTTATGGAAAGCGTGCATAAAAATATTCGTCTTTTGCTCATCCGGTAGATATTTACGACTTCTTTTAATTAGATACTCGAAGGAGGGACACAATTCAGTTTTAAAATAGTTTGTTTTTGTGAGACGTTTGAGTACCGTGAAATGACCATTCATAAATTGTCATATCTCTGCAGTAACCAATGTGGCTTGCAAATTTAACGGTATGAGTCAAATCCACCGCTTAATTTTATGAACCCTGCATGGCCACCTTTATTACCGAAGAGTAATGTGTGGTTTTCCGTAGGCGGAAAATATGCAGCTTGTGGTTTCGAAATCCGTAATGCAAGTATGAGGGTAGAGCAGGTTAAAAATTTTTCGGGAATTGGAACTGTCTGAAACTCTACGTAATCCAGTATACGGAAACGATACAAATTGATTCCATTAGAAAAAATATTCGTTGTGTACGCAAAGTGGTATGTTTAAAATCACACCTGTCAACTTTATTTAAATTTATTAAGCACCGACAACATGTTCATTCGCGAAAACTTTCTACCCTACGACGTCCTTTTCGGGAAATCAAACAGAATTCTGCTTGCATTATTGAACCGCATCTAAATCAATTCAAAAACATAAAGAATATAACGAAGCCTCGGAAAACTGTTTTAGAATTTACACTCATGATGTTGGTTGTTGGCGAACCGCCTTCTAAGTGTTTTTATTCCCTTTGGGACTTTATCTATGAGCATGGACATTGGGTCCTCAAGTTGGTATTGGTCTGCGAGATATTAGCGATCATTCCTAAATCTCGACGCCCAATCGTGAGTTAGGTAACGAACTGTACGAATTCAACGTTATGGCAAGTCAAGAAAATTATAAGGATGATGACTGTTATGAAGAAGAGGAGGATTGACGCTGACTTCTTTTCATTCACCATGGCAGGAGACGGCCAACCTGGTGCGGTGGCTCAGTCGGAAACTGTTGACTTTCAAACGGAAACTTGTTTTTTGAGAAACAAACTACGCATATAATCAAGATTGTGTCAGCGGGGGTAAGTTGTGCCACGCTGACACACGACAGTTCGGATTTCTTCCCCGGGTTTCTCGAATGCAATTTTCGACGAAATTCTCTGGGTAGCAGTTCATGGTGCTCCAGGCACTGGTTCGCCAGTCTCTGTGCGATGGATTAGCAAGTGACCTATGCGTGAGTTGAAGGTGCGATTGCAGTTAGGGCAGGTTTAGTCCTGATCCTCATCACTGGAATCGGGAGAGGTGGGTGTGGTGTCGGTTGTTGTGTCGGAGTTGATGTGCGAGACGGCGGCCTGAGCGGCC
>CACRXP010000975.1:71809-82891 GCA_902702965.1 Spirometra erinaceieuropaei
AGGATGGAAGTGGTGGTTCAGAAGAATTGTCAGAGTTAGTTGGCGGCAGCGGGGAGGAAGAGGCGGGCAGGGGGATAATGTTTGGTTCAGTTCGAGAGGTGCAGTTGATCAGAAGATGTCCAACAAGTCCGATTCGAGTCCGGAATGTCCGTTGACATCGAGGACACTTTGGAATCGGTTGTGCCGCGGCGTTGATTACTGTGCTAAGATGTGATTTGCGGGTTTCGCGTTTCGCTTTGGCGGCGGCTATGCTTTTGGCTTCGTGGATAGCAGCGCCCGTCTTCACTGTTCTCCTCCATGTCGGACGATCGCGGGCGAGCTCTTCCCAGTGGGTCAGGTTGATTTGCAGGCGCTTCACGGAGGACTTCAGGGTATCCTTTGAACGGCGAATCTAGCCTCCGTGACTACGGGAACCCGTCGCGACGTCTACGTAGTAGAGGCGTTCTGGTAGTCACTCGTTGTCCATGCGCACCAGGTGGCCGCTCCAGCGCAACTGCATTTGGCTCAGCATGAAGTATATGCATTCAATTGTGAGAAAAATGCGCTGAGTCGTCGATCTCACTCTCCCTTCACATTCTCAGGCCACAGCCACTGTCCGAGCCGGTCAGTTGACTTGAGCGTGGAATGGACGTCGTGGCTGACATGGTAAATTGACCGTGTATACGCGCGCCACATGCACGACCTGGCTCCTCAAACACGAGCGCCTTGATTACACACAACTCGGGTTGAGCAGCCTACATCTGACATGCGTGAGGGTGCCGTGAACACGCTGAGAAGGAACTGTTTCGGCCTGGCTCTCTTAGTGGACGGCGGTTGTTGAAGAACGCGATCAAATTTGCATCGTCCAGCGGTTAGACAGGTCGCTCACAGTTATGTATGGCGATGCGGATCCCGAGGTGCTTATTGACGAACAGAAGTTCATGGATGGTGACTGTGGATATACGCGACCGGAAGTGCATCCGTCTGTGGTTGAGGACGTGGCCAGCCGTCCCATAGACAAGGCGGATCCTGAGGCGTTCGTCGCGTTAAGCGTCCATCAACATGGAGAGGAACACAATACTGCGAATTCGTCCGTGATGCGTGCAATCATGTCATCATGGAGCTGACGCACCCTCTGACTGAATCATCCCGGACAGCCAAATCACCGCATGATTATCCACATTTCGTCACAATTCACCCTGTCGAATGCATTCGTCCGATCCACGAAAGAAAAGTGCAGTTGGGTCCGCATCTCCTGACGCTTCAACTGCAGCTAGGGGGGGGGGGGCGTAGATCCTGTCCATGGTGCCACGATAACGGCGAAAGCCGCACTGACTATTCCCCAGAAGACCTTAATCCAAGTGATTGTTCAGGCGGTTGAGAAGAATGTGAGCGAATATCTAACGGGCAATGTCCAGCAAAACGATGCCTCGGTAGTTGCCGCAGATCTGGCGGTTTCCTATCCGTTTGTATAGGTGGCTGATGTTGGCGTCCTTGAAATCCTGCGGGACTTCTCCTTGATGCCACATATCCTGGAACAGTGCTGTCAGATGCTCCATGATTTGGGGACCATCATGCTTTTAGACCTCCACAGAGCTCGCGTCCGATGCGGGCGCTTTCCCGCTGGAGAGCTGCTGCACTGTCCTAATAGTCTCGTGGAGAGAGAGTGGGAGGTCGAAGTTAGTGTTGGTCTTCATTTGGGCAGGCGGGCGATGGCGGTGTCGGAGATGTTGGAGGGGCGATTGAGGAAGCCTCTGAATTATTCGGCCGATCGCTGCAGAATTTGTGCCTTCTCGGTGAGTGGGGTTTTTCAGTCGGCGCCGAGGAGAGGTGCAATACCTTTAGCTGGCGGACAGTAGATGGCGGAGAGGAAGTTCTTACATTCGTTGTGGTCGCGCGAGCCCTTCGATCTCCATGGCCTTGCGGGACAACCGTGCGTTCTGCATCTCGCGCAGACGCTGTTGCACAAGGCGGCGGCAACGGTAGAATGCTGCTTTGTTGTCGTCTTCGTCGGTGGGGTGGTCTATGTAGGCTTTTAGCAGACAGTCCTTCTCGGAGAGTAGTTGTAGATGGCGGGATGCGCGACCGAGGACGGCCAGCGCCTGCGACTGGACTTTGTCCTAACAGTTCTCCACGGAGCCGTTCTTTTCAGCGGCGGCGGCGGCGGCGACCGTTATGTTGTCTAGTCGATGAGGTTGGTCGTTTCTTAAATGGAGATGGTGAGCGGGCAAAGACAACAAGGCAATTTTAAGCTTACACGGGGGTCGTTTAGCTTGACTTCTCCTGTTATGTCCCATTGTCTGCGTCTCGCGCCTTCATGCCACCGTGGAGCCGACGCATCATCTGACTTAATCTTTCTCGCTCTTACTCTGTCACTTACGCCACCGTCGTTTATCCTTCCCGGGATAAAGTCTTAAGCCTGTATTTCAGAAAGGTTTTGCAGTTTTCAAGCAGTGCGATTTTGCTTGGTGTTTGCCTAACTCTGATCGATAACACGCTCTAAAGGAGACTTAGTGTAACGCTCAGCCGCTGAAAGACAACAATTGCACACCAGCATCTGGATCACCTGTGGCTACATTGAGCTTAGGCGAAGGGCTAGCGTAATTCAGGGCAGCAGTCGCTGTGAGACTGAAAAGGAGATCGAGTAGAGAGTGCCTCATCCTCTTCTTTCACGGAAATCGATGCCCCACCCTGATAACACGCAACGCGGGCGTGCCTGCAATCTGCACACAGGAAACGCTACACAGCCAGCTCCCCCCTCTGCATAGGAACAGTAGATTTTAGTACAAATCAGTGCACCTAGAGTGGCGTGATCTGCTCGCGTCTGTCTCTTGGTTTTTGAATAATGAGGACAGGTGCCCTAATGCAATGAGTGCAATGTTTGTTAGTCGAAATACAGAGCTGCAGCTTTTCAACCAGATCGCGGGGAATTTACCCGACATGTCAGTATTGGGCCACACCTGAAGGTATAACCACTGTATAGTCTTAAATTGCCTACACGTCAGAACCGAGAGCCCCTTCAGCTTACAGAATATATTTCCTAAAGTCTCACGCATCCACGTTGATTGAATCTTTAAACCTCGGTGCCACGGTGGGATTCGAACCCACGACAGCAAGGGTTTAACTATGTCAAGTAATCCATATCTCCTTATTTTGACTCGCAAGGCGAGCCTATTGCAGCTTGGCCGACTATTGTCGATATCTCCGTATTAAACTCAAGAACAAAGACGCGTTATTTTGATGCGGATATGAAATACTCGGCTTCTCGGTGGAGAAGTTTAATACGGCTAACGCTCTAGTCACACTTGTTAAGAGACTCCACCGGACAAAGCTAAATTAATCGTATCTGCCATGATACCTATGAATTACGTGACACTCGCAGACATCAGGTGAATTCTAGATGAATAAATTAGAAAATACTGCTTGGGAAATCAACTTACTTTATCAGATCTGGTGAATACCAGACCTTGAATTAGATCGGACGGGTAAACTTGATTTAGATGTGATTAAACTCGCGTCGTCCGGTGGGGCCTCTTATATCAGGTGGCTAGACCGTTGGATGTACTAAAGACTCTTTTTGCTGTTCTGGGTTTGAATCCCATCAGTTAGACTTACGAGCAACCTCGGAGACTGAAACCACTTATTTTTCAGAAGTAAAGCATTCTTAACAGTGTCATTTTGATGTGATGAGAATCACTCGATAGCTTGGACGAAAATAAAGTTCACTTGAGCTTCCCGATCCCTTTTCGGCCAAGGACAGCAACAGACCGATGTTGTGGACGTACAGAGGGTGAAATTTTTATAAGCTGCAATTCCTATGCTATCATGCGGATGAATATAATCACAACGTCCGCATTCTTTTCAGCTTTTCGTAAATCGTTTGACGATTTCCCGAGTAAATATGTTTAAATTGTGACTGTTCTCGATCTAGCCGTTTTTTAATTTCTTACACCATCATTTGTCCTAAAAACTGACTTTGGCAATATTATGACTTTGGAAACGGGAATTTTCGTTAGAAATGCGGTTTGCCTGGCAGGCTGAAGTCGACACAATTTTGAAATTTGCTGAGTGCCCCTTTCCAATTAATGCCAAACAGACCCCGATTTGTTCAGATTGGCAAAGTTGAGAGATCCGGATTGGTTATTTGAAGAATAAGAAGAAGATGGGTTCACCGGAGCAGGTTTATTAAGATGCTGCCTCTCCGAAGAGCTTGATCGGCTCTCCGTTGCCAAAGCATAAAATGCACTTTATCGACCAGAAATCCCAAGTGGCGTCTCACGTTGGAGGCCGACCAACGTGACACCTCCACTTAATTTTCAGAATTGGCGTTTCCTTAACAGTGCTATTTTACTGTGAGGAAAATCACTCGATTACTAAGGCGAAGGTAATGCTCACTTGAGTTTTCAAGTTCATTTTCGAACAAGGAAAGCAGCAGATTGAAGTTGGGGGTCGAACAGAGGGGAAATATGCATAGTCTGAAATTCCCGAGTAAATATGTTTAAATTGTGACTGTTCTCGATCTAGCCGTTTTTTAATTACTTACATCATCCTTTGTCCTAAAAACTGACTTTGGCGATTGTTTGACATTGGAAACGGGAATTTTCGTTAGAACTGCGGTTTGCCTGGCAGGCTGAAGTCGACGCAGTATTGAAAGTAGATGAGTGTCCCTTTCCAATTAATGCCAGACGGACCCCGATCTGTTCAGATTGGCAAAGTTGAGAGATCCTGGTTGATTATTTGTCTAATAGAACTACCGCTGAACCATTCACAATGCTCCGGCGTAGTCTTAACTGGCAGTACCTTTTCTGGACATCTAATTACCAGGTTGTGTAATGCACCATTCTATCGAAATCGCACATTCGGTTAGTTTCAATTCTCAAGGCTTTAATTAATTGTGCAGGTATGTGTATACCTGTGTGCGGTCTACCTGCAAGGAGCCTTTTAATGCATTAAAAAGCACACACTAAAAACTCTGCCATCTGCCAATTTTGTTGTGTTTAGTTTAAGTCTGGCAGTAGTACCAAGGTTTCTCCACCAATGAGAAATATCCACCTATCTATCATCGACATAACCGGCAGTATCTTGTTTAGCCATCTGAGCACTTGGTCGTTTCAAACACCCCGCAATCTAAACCGCGCACCCGATTCGTGTTAATTCACAATACTTGAATAGTCTGTGAACGCATCCGTGTACATGTGGGCTGTCTGACAGTTAGATATTTTATAGCACCGATTTCCCTCTCTAAATGTCCCACACGGATGCACATATCCGTGTCCGATCGTCGGATGTCAGACTGTTTCTATATTAAAGGACAGTAGGATGTTAATAAACAGTTTGTTTATTTAATACACATTCCGCTACGACGAAATTTATCATATGTAAATCCACTCATTACGGAGCTCGTCGACTTCACCGTTGACGGACTTGAAGGCGAGCACCTGTATATGACTGTGCTTAATTTAAAACTCAGTGTGTGTGTGTTCACCCTTTCAATGTACAAGGGTTCTAAAATCAGAAATCATTATTTCATTTTCCGCATCTTCTCTTCCTCCTCCTTGGTTTGCTGTCGTGGATTATGCATCTCTAATTCATTCGAATATACAAACACGCACATTTAAAAAAATGAAATCATTAAGTACGTTAGAGACTCGTATTGCACGTGATCATTCAGTGAATTCGCAATTGACTGGACATATTGCACCTATGTTCGGTGGAACACTAATACAGATTGACGAATGGGCGCTAATTTAGCCTTGGACTGGCGTGTTTCGTTGTTAATCACAACTCCATCGCATTTGTTTCACGTTGAACGTAAGAAGACTTCTGATCGCAAATTGTAGATATTTACAATAACTGAATAATAATGCCTTCTTCGTCGGAGGTAATCATGCAGGTATAGAGAAGACTGCGTTTTCTCTTAGGAACAACTTCGGAGACCGATATCACATAATTTTCAGAACCGGAGCTTTCTTAACAGTGTAATTTTACTGTGAAGAAAATCACTCGATCACTAGGGCCAAAGTAATGTTCACTAGAAGTTTCAAGTTCATTTTCGAACACGGAAAGCAACAAATTGAAGTTGTGAAGAAACAGAGGGTGAAATATGCAAAAGCTAAACTTCCTCTAATATCACACGCATATTCTTAATAATAACGTGTGCACTCCTGCAAATATTCGCAATTCGTTTTATGATCTGTCGAGTAGATATGTCCAAAATGTGACTGACGGCGATCTTACCGTGTTTTAAGTAATAACACAGCCTTTTGTTTTTATAACCGACTCTGACATTTTTAATGGAAATGTGGATATCTAGCAAGGAAAAAGTCTACATATGTCTGAAAGTCGGACCCAATGTTGGCATTCTCTGAATGCAGGTTTCCAATTAACGCCAAACAAACCCCGACCTAGCCCGCATGTTTTTCAGCGCATCTGCCGCTTGAGCGGTTTTAGGGACACTGTCATTGTTCAGGCACGTACGCACTCCACGACTACGCACGCCACTGACTACCTGCTGCCAAGGTCATGTAGGGGCGCTTCTTCTCGCATTCAGCCTTCGGCCATCTGGCGAAATCTGCCAGCTGCGTCATCCATCGAGCACGATCGATTTTCCCTCGTCAGACACGCAGCCCCCCTCAAGGTCCAGGGGCCACCAACTCGAGGTACGCGCCTGATAACTGACTGTCCACCGGGTACGCAACATAAAGCAGGGTATTCCCACGTAGATAGTGCCGATTCAGTTAACCATATCTGTGGTTGCACCTTAATCACTAATCATGGTTATGTCCGAACATGCGTTTTCTCAAATACCCGTGACATCAATCATGTGAGCTTGTCGTGCTCGGTGAAATCTTTGCTAAGCATATGTGCCGAGACAGCCTAACCGCTAAATCTTTCTCAGAGGAAGTAACGGATCAGTTGCTGCTACGGAGACAGACAGCGTACCTGCCGCCAACATCTTCCGTAGACCGAAAACTAAGGTGACTTTTCATGAAATATCAGGTCATAATTACATATGCCGAATTCCTTCAATAGCGAGAGCCGAAAGCAACTCACACAATAGTATATCGCATTTCATGGGGGTGGGCTATATTTGCTTTTAGGAGTGTGACACTATTCAGACTTGGTGACATCTGTCTTAATGCATAATGCCAAGTCCGCCATCCACGTTCTAACTGTTCCTGTAGCCCGTCGCCGACGTTATTTGTACTCCCGAAAATGAGCATCTTCCTCGTAAAAAATAACTGGTTCATGCATTTCATTCCTTGCAGAGGTAAACACATCATTAATAATCGGTCATCTTAGATGTTGGGCACTGCACACCCATTGGACGTTTTTAATAAAAACGACAAAACAGGTTAATTTGCAAGTCGTATATTTCTTAATTTGCGGGTCATAGAAGGAACATCAAGAAATGCAGAAGTTTACATGCGAATGCTTGCAACTCCAACGATCTTTTTGAGCGTCTCCAGTGGTTTCTTCAAAGACCAGGTCCAAGCTGATATTTTTGATGGAAATGTGGATATCTAGCAAGGACAATGTCTACGTAAGTCTGAAAGTCAGATCCAATGTTGACATTTCTTTAGTGCACGCTTCCAATTAACGCCAGACAAGCCCCGATGTAGTCCGTGTGTCGATCCAGCGCATCTAATGCTCGGCCGGTTTTAGGGACGCTGCCATTCTTCAGTGACATACACACCCAACGATTGCGCACGCCACTGACGACCTGCCGCCAAGGTCATCTAGGTGCGCTTCTACTCGCATTCAGCATTCGGCCATCTGGCGAAATCTACGTGCACGGACTGCGATCGATGCATGCTGCGTCATCTGACTGTCCACCTGGTACGCAACAAGAAGCAGGGCGTTCCCACGCAGCTAGTGCCGATTCAGTTAATCGTATCTCTGTTTGCAACCAAATCACTAACCAGGGTTATGTTTGAACATGCTTTTCCTCAAGTACCCTTCACATCATTCATGTGAGCTCCTCGTGTTCGGTGAAATCTTTGCTAAGCATAAATCCCGAGACAGCCCAACCTCTTAATCTTTTTCAGAGGAAAAGACGGATCAGTTGCTGCTACGGAGACAGACAGCGTACCTGCCGCCAACATCTTCCGTCGACCGACTACGTTCGCTGGACGTAATACAGGGCTACAGGTTTGCAACCTGCCTGCGGGAAATTTATCTGACATATCATTGTTGTGCCACATTGGCAGGTACAACCACTGTATGGTCTCAAATTGCCTATCCGTCCGAATCGAGGGCCCCTTCAGCTTAAAGAATATATTTCCTAAAGACACACGTACCCACCTCGATCGAACTGTAAAACCTCGGTGTCACAGTGAGATTCGAACCTGCTACAGAAAGCGGGCGCTTTAGTACAGCCATCAATTTAGCCACATGAACTACGAGGCTCCGCCTGAATACGTGAGTTGAATCACATTTGCGTCAACTTTACCCGCCCAACATACTGCAAGTTCTGGTATCCACCAAATCTGACACAGTAATTTGACTGCCTAAGCAGGACGTTCCAATTAATACATCTAGAATTCATCAGATTGCGGCTTTCAGGCTCACGAAATTCATGGGTGTTAAGGCAGATGTGATTAAATTCGCGCCGTCCGATGGGGCCTCGTAGTTCAGGTGGCCAGAGCGTTGGCCGTACTAAAGCCACCCTTTGCTGTGTCGTCGGTTCGAATCCTATCGACGCACCGAGTTGTTCACAATTGGGTCAAAGTGAATTATTTGAAATCTGCCGCTTTGTTACACTCATGAACAGTGCCGCCTATGCCACGCCTTTGCAGGATTTTTTGTTGATGCCGACGACAATGGAAAAATGGAAAAACAATGACTAACCCATTTGGTGTGATTTCTGGTTAAGTCTGAACAGTCAAAAGATGCACCGCACTCATCAGAAAAGGGTAAAATCCTCGCGGAGCATCTGCGTTAACAAACTGCATTTTCATTAGGAATGTATTAAGTATATTATGGTTACGCTTAATGGCAACTTTGGAGCCTGAACTCACTTAGTTTTTTCAAAAATAAGTTTTCTTATCAGTGTCATTTTGATGTGGGGAGAAACACTTGATCGCTGAACCGAAAAGACTGTTCACGTGAGGCTTCAGATCCATTTTCGATCAAGGACAGCAACAGATTGAAGTTGTGAACGCACAAAGGGTAACATTTGTATAGACTGCAATTCCTGTGCTACCACGCGCATGTTTATAATAATAACGTCCGCATTCTCTGCAGCTTTTCGTAATTCGTTTGACGAATGCTGAGTGCCCCTTTTCCTATTGACGCCAGACAGACCCCAATCTAGTCCGCGTGTTGGTCCAGCGCATCTGCCGAGTAGCCGATTTTATGGACACTCCATTGTTCAATGACGTACGAACGCATTAATTGCGCACGCCGCTGATTCTGCCAAGGTCATTCGGGGGCACCTCTACTCGCATTCAGCGTTCGGCCATCTGGCGAAATCTACATGCACGGACTGCGATCAATGGATGCTGCGTCATTTGTCGACCGTGATCCATTTTACCTCAGCAGACGCGCAGGCGCTTCACGATCTAGGGACAACCAACTCGAGGTGCGTCCCCGATAACTCACTCTCAACCAGGCACGCAGCATGAAGCAGGGCCTTCCCACGTAGATAGTGTGGATCCAGATAATCGTGTCTCTGGTTGCAACGAATCCACCAACAGGGCAATGCTCGATCAACTGTTTTCATCATGGCCCTTGAAATCACTCATGTGGGCCCGTCATACTCATTGAAGTATTTACTGAGCACAAATCCTAAGATATATTTATAAGAATGACAAATGGATCTGCCGTAGGAATATATGTGGTTCAACCATCGCAGCCGCCGATGTCCACCGTGTGCTACACAGCGAGATGCAGCAGTCACGGTAACTTGCGCGTGAATTCGTTTATGGTGATTGTAGACTATCCGCAGAATCTACCGCATTCTCTCCTACTCCCCCCATCTGCACCTGCTGTCAAGACAGTGTCAGGAAGACGGGAGGCCGGACCCACAACTAGGCGTGTCACAGCACCCTCTGGTCCTCAATATGAACTTCGCCCACAACAACAACAACAACAACAACAACAACATGAACCCAACAGGAGGCGGACGTACGAGGGTGACTGGTCAGTCATGCCCGACACCTGTACATTCACAGGCAATGCAAGCGCATCTACTGGCAGGGAACCAGGTGTCAGCGTATACCAGGCTGCGAGGGCCATAGTTTGTTGATACTGCCATAGATCTGTCGACATAGAAGGGCGACACGTGTCCCTTCAGTTGGCCTGGGCGGTCACTCCTAAATGTTGAGTAACCAAGGAGACGTCGACTGGCAGCCACCACCAATGAAGCGCACACTATCTTCTCACATGCTTCAGAGTGTCACAGAACGCTTTAGGAGGAACTATTTCAGCCTGGCTCACAGCATATTTGTTCGCAACTCCACACACTCGAGAAGACGCTGTGACAGCCTGACTGTCAGTCCATCGGTCAGCCACGCCGAAACACACATACACACAACTGGACAGACTGTGTGGACTGATTTGGGGCGTCAGTCAGCAGCCTTCTGAGCCACAGAGATTGACGCGCCCTGATAGACTCAGACACGAGTCACACACGCAGCAAGAACAGGGGAGCCTCGTGGAGAAGGAGCCGAGACGCATGGGATGCGTGAGCTGGGGTGGGTGATGTTGACGTGCGCTGCGATTTTGGTGATTTAGGATGAGATGGCGTGGTGCAGCCGGCGGTTATCTACCACCGGTTTTCGTGAACGCGACTGTGGCCAAATAGACGCATGCGGTGAATAAATGTGTGAGTGGAATGTGGACAGTGGTGGCAGGTGCGACGGGTGTAGGTCGATGCTCCAGGCACTGGTTCGCCAGCCTCTGTGCGATGGAATTGCAAATGACCGACCAGGCCGATGTGTGAGTTGAAGGTGCGGTCGCAGAGGGGGCAGGTGTAAAGCTGGTCCTCTCCTCTGATGTCGGAGGATGTCGGCGTGGTGTCTATTGTTGTGTCGGGGATGTGTGTGGTGTTGTCGTGCGTGACATTAGCCTGAGCGGCCGTGTTTGGGGCAGTGAAGGAGG
>CACRXP010000975.1:93078-106956 GCA_902702965.1 Spirometra erinaceieuropaei
GACCGATAATTCAGTGCTGACTGGACCACAGTCATGACAAAATGATTGAGATTATACTGGTGACAGACTTGCGCTGCATTTACCTCCACGCGTGGCACGACGTTACCCGTAAATTGGTTACAAACCTGCAGTTCTGCATTATGTCATGGCGAATGATGCTCTCTCATTAGATTAGGGTTAGACGCATCGATCACAAACGAAATGCCAGCCACGAGCAGTCCCACGCAAGCCTAGGTGCATCGCTTGGCAGTAAAAACTACTCATCTGGTGCGGAGGGAGTTGGTGGCTGGGTGGGGTTTCGTGCGTGCGTGCAGACTGCAGTCGCACTCGAGTTGCGTGTAGCATAGGGGCATCCACCCAGTGACAAGAGGATGAAACACTCTCAGCACGGTCTTCACTGCAGGCTCGCAGCGGCTGGTGTTACCAATTAGGCCGAACAAGGATTTTATTGGCCTGACATTTCACATTCCTGCTTGGACCCATCATCAGAGGCAATGGTCAATTCACCCAAGAGTCCAGACGGATGACGAAATCCGGCAGTCAGCCACTCGACAGCGTGCGATAAGCGTGGCAGCCGATAATCTTGACGCGTAGTAACGGCATGGCAACTGCATACTTCAACACCTGGCCAGTCCAGCTGTGATGCACTCGGGAGCTGACAACTGTGATAGGCATGTAGCGGCCTAGCAACTGCATCCTATAGATATTACAACACCTGGGCAACCCACTACCCTTACCTGGCTCTGTCTCTGATGATGGATTCGAGTGAGAATCAGAAACGTCAGGCGGGCGGCAGTGAACCATGATTTAAACAGCTAGATGCTCACGTTATTTTCACTCCTCGCGAGAATCTGGGCCTCATTGAACTTCAACTTGTAGCCAGATTTCGTTGAATGACCCGCGGCGACCTAAGAGTTGGCATCATTTCTCCGCACTGCTGCCGTATGTTCGGCCATTTCAGTTCAGAGCAGTCTTCTGGTTTTTCCGACGTAATTTTCTTGTTCGCAACGTTGCCAGATCCGATAAACGGCCTCAGAAGTTTTTTTTCTACCGCGGTTGAGGGTCTTTCGGTTGTTGTATCTGACGCTCGTTACCTAGCACGTTCAAACCATGGCGTTCACAGATTACCTTCATTATGAACTTTCGCAGTGACAAATTACGTGCAAAACCGTCGCTAGGAGTCTCCTCCAACCGATGCGCGCGTTTAGAATTGGATTTCAAATTTTGGTCCTCCGACGGGGGTTCATATTTTTCTACATTTCGACACGTTGGACGTTCCTGCAGCCAATTCGAATTAAACATTTACTTCACGATGGCAATATTTGCATCGTCCACAAACAACCACACGCCTTTCACAGAACGTGGACGTCCACCACTACCAGTTGCCACATATGTAGAAGCCTAGAGTGCAGATAGCAGATAATTACCGCCGGACAGGCAGGTGATTGATAAGAAGACTCAGGCAACTGAAATCACATCAGAAAAAAATGAGGCTGCAATGGACTAATGATTGAAGAGGGAACGATTGGCACAGTACTGCCACAAACACGACGCGGTTACTTCAAGAAAAGGACCCCAAAGGGGAAGACAACCTGAACATCGTCATGAAAGGTTCGTCAGAAACTCCCAAGTCACCATCAACACGCAACAAAGACAGGCCGTTCCGAGAACAGTGCCTGTTAATACAGGGACTTCAGGAGGCACACACAGACACACCTGAAGAACGCGTTCTGGCAGATCTCGGTCTGCTTTAAGGTCTTCTGAATACAATGCTTCAACCAAACCAAGAAGTTCCGGTATTGAAAGCCTTCAGGCTTGTAAGACGCACTACTGAACCCTCCATCTCACGGCATCCTAGGCCCCTAAAAATTGTTCTGAGTTACAAAGAGCATGTCCATCTCATCCTTTCAAGGCGTTTTCAATTAAAATATTCCAACCAAGTGGTTTTGCAGCCGGAATGCGCATCACCGGAACGGCTAAAACGCCAGCAATTAGTCCAGGAGCTCAGGCTACGACAGAGAAGTGGCGAATAAATCTTGGACTGATATGAATTAGAAGCGATCGTTGGAACAAGAGGTCTACTTGCCTGACGTTTCGGATTCTCTCTCGAACCCATCATCAGAGACGGTGACAGAAACGGGTCACTCTCACTGTCACCGATGATGGGTTCGAGCGAGAATCCGTAATGTCAGGCGAATAAAGCTCCTGTTCCGACGATCGCTTCTACTTATTATGAGATTCTGCAGAGGAAGGTCTTGTTTGATCAATTTACTCTACTCTCTAGAGCTGTGGACCCCTAGCGATTGATGGGGAAACGCGGTGCATGTGGCCTGCATAGACTTCAATAAGGCCTTCGATAGCGTGCCACACCAACGTCTCCTATACAAGCTCAGCCGCATAAGAATAAGAGGCAGGCTTTGAAGTGGATCGAAAACTTCTTGACTGATCGATATCATATTGTCCGTCTTGGTCACCAGCAATCGGCGGAGTTGATTGTTGCAAGCGGCGTACCTAAGAGGTCCGTTTTTGGCCCTATCCTCTTCCTCATGCATATATACTGATGACTGAATCCGTAAACTGGACTGCGACATTCCCATGTTTGCTGACGACATAAAGCTTTGGAACGTCATCCGCAGCGAGGACGATGAAGCAAATCTACAGCAAATCTGCTAGCCAGTTTGCTATCGCATGATACGGAGAGAAACCCAAATCAGGCACATCCGTCGATCAAATTCACGCTGGAGGTCGAAACGGCCGGTTCGCTCCCTTTCTTAGATGTTTTCCTAAGCAGAAGACCTGACGAGAGTGTCCGAAAAAGCGTCCATCGGAAGAAAACCTGGTCTGGACAATACACGAACTTTGCCAGTTTCATACCCCTCCAACAAAAACGAAATCTACTCCGATGTTTGGCACAAAGAGCTAAGAAAATTTGCTCAACAGACAGCATCGTTGAGGAGCTCAGAAAAATCCAGGACTTTCTTCGCGATCACGGGTATCCGGAAAGGTTTATTGCAAAGAACATTGCTGAACGACCGATCCAACCCGCCACACCGACCGCCGAAAAGAAGACTCTGTTCCTCAAGATCCCTTTCCAAGGGGACGCTGCGAGTGAATTCCTAAGGAGACGCCTTGATCAAGCTGTCTCGAGAACCTTCCCAGCAGCAAGGGTTCAAATATCATTCTCGATTAACCCGATTTTACGCGGAGAAGGTAAGGATAATTTGCCACCGCAGACCACCTCAATGTGCATCTATTCCTTCACTTGCTCCTGTGGAGAAGGTTATATTGGTCGCACGAGTCGGCGCTAATCCAAGAGAATACGGGAATACCTTCCCGCATGGCTGACAAAAGGTGGAACTAGAAGAATAGACAGCGCCATTCTCGCGCATGTTGTCGATTCCGGACATCGTGTGGACCCCAACGAAGCTTTCCGTGTAATCTATAAGGTCCCATCGAGCTACCCTAAGCTACTAGGCCAGCGCCTGTTAGCGACAGCAGAAGCGGTCGCCATTAGGCTACGAAAGCCAATCTTATGCGCACAGACGAACCACGTTCAGGCTCCGCGCCTACAGTGGTCGAAGGTCGACTAACGCTGCACCTCTCCGCACCCTTTCCGCTCTCACCCCGGCTCCAATACTGACTACTATTACTCCCCCCTCCTCTCCCACATTCCCACACCCCGCCTGTGTTTTAAGGAGAACTTTTATCAATTTCTCTTATCGCTGACATGTTTTACTTCTACCCCGTTCCCGTATAACTGTACTGGCCCGACGAGAATTTGTCGAAGGCTACGTACGCTTGCCACCTCGTCTTCTGAAAGCCATTATTCCACGGCTTAAAAGTAGCAAAATTCGCAGTGTCCAGCATTTTCGAAGTTCGATGAAGAGTGTTTTGACAACTTCTTCGGGGTGTTTGCACAGACACAATTGGAGACCCTGGTGTGTTAAAGACCGTCCCACATTCGAAAAAATCCAAAGATTGGAGACCAAATGTGTCATAGGTCAAAAATATTATTTACGAAACTCTACTGTCCAATCTTGACCTACTTCCCCTGGACTACCACCAATTACGTGGCGACTAAATTCGAATGGTTCGCATGCTGCGGGGTCGAGATTGTTGCCTCGCATCTAGCGGCTGCTTTGAGCCGGACACCACTAGTAGCTTGAGGGGAATCCTCTCAAACTAAGTGGACACAAGGAAATTCTTCTTCGGCCACAGGGTGATTAAGACATGGTAAGCTCTGTCTTTGGGTGTCGTCATATCCTTATCCGTGGGTTCATTTACGAGGAAGCTCCACCAGTGCAAGGATATCTACCACCACGTCATCAGAAACCAACAAAATTTTCCCTTGCACTACGCGAACGTTTTACGTTGCAATGCATGCTACGTCCTACATTTAAGTAGCATCATTTTATGACCTCTCCGTTAAATGCCTCCACCAACCGTCCACATGCGAACCAGTGAATCCTGACCGAAGCATAATCTTTTGTTGTCAGTTTTCGCACCATACCGGTACTCACCACATAGCAAATGCTGTAGGGTTTGAGGTCTTGCTTGGCCTCCTTCTCATCAGCAATACGAGGTGGTTTGTCATGTCTTCCCTGCGTTTTGTTTCCTACCGCATTTACCTAATTGGTGCATCTAGCCCATTTGCAACAGCAGATTCTTTGCTGTGTGGTCCATTACATCTTTCGGTCCCCTATTTCTCCATGCCACGTTTTTGTTCTCGATGCATTATGCCTAACTTACTTCTTTTATGCCGAACTAGCATGGTTTTCTTGGATCATATCGGTTTGGATTAGTTGTATTACTTCTGGCTTAAGTGTCGCTTTTTCTTGGCTTAGCAGTTACGACTACCACATGGAGGCTTCACGGTCTCCTGTCGTATTGTCGCTCCTATATTCGTTATCTGATTACTATGCAGCTCTTAGGTTTTTTGAATTACCCATCGAACACTGTTGGTTCGTGTTTGGCGGCTTCCTTATAGTCCCCACCGTCGTTCTCAATGCACATCCTGTCTCTGGCTGGCCGTACTTTTCATTCGCCAAGACACCTAGGCTACGATCCTTCTCACCTTATAGGGAAATTTTCGGTAAAACAAATCACTTATCAGCGATAAGACGGTTCGATTGAAAAGACTTTATGCGTAGTTGGGAGCAGTCCTCGGCCCGCACTATGCGACCCACCAGTTACTGCATGCGAAGAAGTAGGGGGTACATAACCAATGTTTTACTCGACAGACTTGGTGCGGTTTGGGGACCTTACGTTTCGTCTAAACAGCGGTACACAGTGTCGATATTGCTGGCAGGTCAAGGTCCCAAAAATGTCCTCAGTGATTTACGGCTCTGACGCATTCATTTAACAAAGGAGTTCAGTTTGAATAACTTAATGTACAGGAAGTTACTTACATATGGGGAAATTCCGTTGTGTGCAGAGTTTATCCACTGGATTGTTGATGCAGAGGAAACATTTGAGCGATACCATGGTAGCTTCTGGCTCCATGATTCCCCCACTCGCCTCTCATTTTTTGCTCTTTAACGTTTCCTTCTTTTTCACTTTCTTCCCCTACGGCCTTTGTGTTATTAACTTTATCGATTAGCCAACTTTGCCCAAAACCCTAACCTTGCTGTTTCTGCATCGATTTTCTGCATGAATTCAAATCTGTTGTATTGTTCTCACTCGTTATCCCTCTTATGAAGCGACAGGAAGCAGCTGAAGAGCAGTCGCGAAATTTTTTGGTGCCAATAAATCCTGCTGTTCTTGCCTACTTCAGCTGAGCGATATGAGACAGAAAGATTTCCCATACTTTATTCAGGCTAGCTGTGTTCAGCCCAAACCATTCGCCACTGTGGGTAGATCACGCCGCGATTGCTTGCTTTTGCCTTTTGGAAGGAAAAAAAAGATAACGGCATTTATTATCCAGTTTGTCGCTACTGGCTCTAACATAGTTTCATCAGTTTGCATGTATCTATTGACTCATATGCATGTAAATATACATATCAAGGTAATAATTTCAGGTATTATTCGGTGCAGGACATGGAGTAAACTTCCCTGGACCCGGGTCAGAACCGAAAGTCCAACAGACATTTAAGTCGAAGACAATCAATTACTGTGGAATAATCATGTGGTGCTCACCCTATGAACAAGTAGCACTACTGGTAGTATAATTTCAACGAGACGAACGAAAAATTCAAGATGAAACACCTTATTGATCTACTAAAGTGCTGCTTGAAGACCTTCTCTGCCTTCAATGGAGCTGTTTACGAACAAGTTAAGGCTACAGCAATGGGGTGGCCGTTATCCAGCTTGATCGTTGAGACAGTGTTACAGCGTTGGCTTTTGACCGCTACTGACCACGACAGGGTGTGCGGTATGTTGATGACACATTTGTTATCACCAATCCGGACAGCATTAGGGAATATCTAAATCTGATCTTCCCAGATATCCAGGTCACGATGGAGGAAGAAGAAGATTGCCAGTTGCCGTTTCTAGACACAGTAGTTCAGAGAAAAGGCGATAGGAAGCTAAAAATAACGGTTTTCAGGAAAACGACGAATACGTCTTGTATTGTAAGTTCTCTTGTCAATAACCCCCTTCCACGCAATTACAGCTGCGTGACAACATTCCACTGACGTGTAGAAACCCATTACACTAAGCCATCACACAAGAAGTCATAGGTCCAGTTCCTGCTGTGGAAGCTCTTCACAGCGAACGGCTACCCTGGGAAATCCGTCGAAAAGTGCAGGCGAGAAACACGCAGAAGTAAACCGAATGGGCAACCAAAACCGAAATGCTGGCGCGCAGTGTCGTACATAGCCGGTGTGTCAGAAGAACTCACTATACTAATGAGCGAATTTGGGATTGGCGTCGCTCACAGACCTGAAGCAACAATACGCCGGCAACTCATGCACCCCAAGGACCCCATTCCCACCAGTCAGAAATCGGGGGTCATTTACCGCATAGACTACAATTGTGGTCAAACCAATTATTTTGGTGAGACACCTAAGCATGTTCGAAAGAGACTGCACAGGCATGGGTTGGCTATGAGAGGAAAGGATAAACTCTCCTCGGTAGCCGTCCACGCCTCCTCGCCAGAGCACGACTTTGACTTTGAGCGCGCCTGCTGCAGGAAGCCTGGCACTCAAATGAGGACTCCACCAATCGACATATCGAACTGTCAATCACTTGTCAAGCACTGCGTAAACAAATCAGTAGCGCAGTTGAAGGCCATCTCCGGCAGAAGTGAGCTAAATGTGCAATGAGTTATACGGTTTTTTGTTTTTTTTCCGATAGGCTAACGCGAGAGTTCGAAACGTCGAAGAAATAAACAATTGGTCCCGCAATCGCCTTCCCGTCTACTTTTTCTTCTTCTTCTTCTTCTTCTTCTTCTTCTTCTTCTTCTTCTTCTTCTTCCTCCTCCTCATCCTCGTCTTCTTCTTCTTCTAGTCGAAAGACAATCAAAAAGTACCAGATACACGTAGCGCACCGGCCGGCAACAACCTTACACACACAGCTTTTACACCCTAAGAACAGGGTTAACTACCTTGAAAGAAAAAGTGTTGTCTATAAAATCCCATGTTCTAGTTCTGATGCCGTCTATTGTGGCTAAACTGGGAAATCTATCTCAACCCCTATACATGAACATCAGTTAGCGGTAAAGAGACGCGACCATCTATCTCAGGTGGTCATGCACACACTAGACACTTGGCACAAACTTGCATGGGAAAACACTCGCATTGTTGGCGCCTGCCCAATAAGCAAAGGCCGCGAATTCCCGGAGGCAATGCACTCAGATGAGGCATGCATCAACCGGCATATCGATTTAGATGCCACATACAAAATCGTTAAGGACAAATTCAAACTGACTCAACCAATCCCGAGAAGATGACTTTAACAATCATAGAATCCTTTTGTCAGACTCGGTCTATAAGTTAATTGTTTTTGCACGCCCGTTGTCTGAAGACGAGCTGGGGAACCAGTCTCAAAAATTTGCACAATGAAGTTTACTGTTTCCCAAAGAATCCCATCTTCCTAATGTATACATGTATACACATGGCCATTTTTGGCTTGTTGGCCGCCGTCAATCCGAGGCGTGCAACACCTGGCATTCGATCCCGCGACCGCGGGGGAAAGAGGTCACACGTGTGCACCAGCAATCGCCCACGGGGAGACCAAAGACAATCCTCAGCCGAAGGCAGGTCAGAATTTGTGCGTAAGGCATGCCTGTGACACGGGACAGGCGGCGAGACAGAACAGTTCAAGACTAGCATGAACTGACACCCCCATTACTCTGATAATGGAAATCAGGAAGTTTCCCAAGCGTCAACACATGCACAGTGAAATCCGAAAAATCGCCCCTTAATCCTTGTCTTCATTTAGGGAGGATGAACGATATAATTTAACTGGACCTTAAATCTTCAATCATTGCGGCTTTTGAATTTCTTCAGAAGTCAGTCCAAACATTCCACGATGTCATGGACTCAGATTTCTCTGACATCCGGTTTACAATGGTGGCGGAAATCAACAACCAACAGCCGTTCCTTGACGTCTTCCTGCATCGAAAATCCAACGGACACCTAAAAACAATGGTCCAAGGAATGTTTCTAATACACGCAAAACCCCTAGCTACCAAAGTAAGCACCCCTTAAGCCGCAAACGCAACGGAGTGCGAACACTCTGCAGAAGTGCAGAGACACTACAACGAGCCGCAGAACAAAAGCCGGAATTACGTTACCTCCAGCGCGTCTTCATGGCCAACGGGTGTCCTCGCCACTTCATCGAACGCGGCTGGTAGGCCGGCCAAAAATATGTAAGCGTCTCCATGCATCCACGGTGTTTCTGGTGCGGTCTTCCGTCTGATAAGACTGTTAAGGATCGGCATCGTCTTTCCTTGTCGTCGGGGCTCAGAATGGACTGTGTGTATCGTGACTAGTCCTCATCTTGGTTGAGCACGTTACACCTGTGTAATGAACCGTAACCTCACGCGAGCGCTACTATCATCTATGGGATTGGTGTTGTTGGACCAACTTTGACTATGCATAGTGGTGAGTTAAAACGTAGTGTCTTGTTTGTTATAATTTAGCTTTCTTATAAAATTACTGAACATAAGAAATAGGCAATAAGTACAAATAAAGTGGAATGATGATGACTAACGTTTGCTCTGTTTTCTTTTCACAATGCCACTCGACCAATCACAACGCCGGATTCGAATCTTTGGACTACTGCAACGCCTGAGACCCTATAAATACCCCAGAAGGCTAACGAAGTAGCCGAAGTAGGACGCTCGAGCACTGGTGTAGTAGGCGGACCGCACTGGGGTTTCAGTTGGGGGTCTGGTTTCGGACTTATGTCGACTGACTCGGTAGAAGGAGATGGAGACGGGGCCGTTTTCCTCTTTCCTGAACGGTTGGGCTTAGATCTTGCCATCAGACGACCAGACAACGGCACAACGTACAGAAGTGGTTCGAACAGTCAAAGAGAATGTAACAGGAACGAAATATTGGAAAAGGGAGAGATACGAAAACGAGAGGGCAAGGTGGGGGATCAAGAACGTGGAAAGTCTCAGGGGGTAGAGGAGGGAAGAGGAAACACTTGCTGGTCAGGTGGGTGGCCTCGGAGGTACGACATCCACGGGGTTTTGGGTGTTTCCTTGTTCACGTTCGCCGTCTTCACCTGAAACACCAGAGAGAAGGCGTACTCAAACCACGGCACGAAACCTCCCGCCTCCTTTTCTTTTCCCGCTCGCCCGTTCTTCCTCTCTTTTAAACAAACTTGCCTTTTCGGTTCTTACATACCCCCCTCCTCAGATGGAGCCCTGTCCGCAGGGCTGTCTGGCTGGGTCATGTCCACTGTTTCTTCAACCACTGGGGTGGGAACTAAATGTGGGGGAATGATGGGGGTTACGTCCGCGGTGGCGGTGGGTAGTCGCCCTCTATAGGGTCTTAGCTTGTCGAAGTGGGTGGTGAAGGTGGGTCCGTCGGGGCGTGAAGCATCGCGCAATACATACGTGGTGGGGTGTATGACATCGACAACAACGAATGGTCCTTCCCACGAGTGAAAGAACTTGGCCGCCGTTCCTAAGGGTGGTACTGGTAGGAAACGCCAAACCAAATCGCCTAGTTGGTAAGGGTTGCCGTGGACTTGACGGTCAAAGTATGTTTTCTGTCGTTCGGCGGCCGCTCCTAGGTGGTTACGGGCGAGTGTGTAGGTGGAGCGTAGCAAATCCTGCAGCTGCCAAACGTAGCTATCTGGTGCGTATTCGTTTGCGGCAGGTTGTGGGAACCGTGAATCTGCGGGAAGGCGAAATTGACGTCCGGTTAGCATAAAGAAAGGTGGGTAGCCCGTCGACGTGTGTGTGTTAGCGCGGTACGCCATCATGGCACACGGTAGTCGTTTATCCCAGTCTTGGGGGTGATGGTCTTCCGCGAACGCCTTCAACAGTTGATTCAAGGTACGGTTAGTTCGTTCAACCAATCCGTTGCCTTCGGGATGTGCTGGAGTGGTGCGAGTTTTGTAGATATCGAGGAGGTCACAAACCTCTTGCAGCAGTTTGCTGTCGAAGTTAGCCCCGCAGTCGGTATGTATTGACAACGGAACACCGAACCGGCAAATCCAGTTGTTAAAGATTGCGTTGGTGAGCGACACTGCGTCCTGTCGTAATAGCGGCACAGCCTCTGCCCATTTGGTGAAATAATCCACCATCACCAGTATGAACCGATGACCGGTTGTCGTAAAGCGGAGGGGCCCGATGATGTCCAGGCCCAGCCGCTGGAACGGAAAGCTAGTGTGCATGGGTTGCAACGGTGCACGTGGGAGTTGTCTAGGTGCCTTGAACGTCGCGCACGTGGTGCATGTATTGCAGAAGGTGGCGACGTGTTCTCGTAGATGGGGCCACCAAAATCGCTGCCGAGTGGCGGCTTCTGTCTTGGCTTGTCCGACGTGGCCTAACTCGTTGTGTAGATCCGTGAGGACCCCGTGTATGAGGCTGCCTGGTACTACTACTCTGTCGGTTTTCGTGCTCTCGTCCTTAATGAGAAGGATATCTTCGTCGATATGCAGCCGTGGCCATTGGCTCCGCAGTATATGTGCTTCTTCTGACGACCCACGCAATTCATCGTCCGTAGGACGGTGTCGCCGGTTTAACAGGTGGTCGTAAACTACTGCGGTATCGGGGTCCGTGCTCTGGGCTATTGCCCAGTGATGTCTAGCTGGTTCGCTGGCGTAAATGGCGTTTATTTCGCCTAACGCGCGGTCTTCATCGTGTGTGGCTGGTGTTGTTGGCCGTCGGGACAAGGCGTCGGCGTTGCCGTGCTGTTTCCCGGGGCGGTATGTACAAGTGAAATGATATTCCTGTAGCATTTCCTGCCAGCGAGCAAGTTGACCCTCTGCGTCCTTCATGTTTTGTAGCCATTGCAGGGCCTCTTGGTCGGAGCGTATGACAAACGGCTTTCCTAGCAGATATGGCCGGAATTGTTTAACGAAGGTGACAATGGCCAATAATTCACGTCGATATGTGCAGTAATTTCGTTGGGGCTTACTGAGTGTTTTACTAGCGAAACAGATAACGCGTTCTAGGCCGTTATCGTCGGTTTGCGAAAGTACACCTCCCATGGCGAAGGCGCTGGCGTCCGTGTCCATTACGAAGGGTGGCGCCGTCTCGGTGGTATTGGGGAGCATAAGTATCGGTGCTCTCGACAGGCGGGTTCTCAGCTCATCAAACGCGGCCTGGCATTCGTCCGTCCAACGAAATTCGCGCCCTTTTTCTGTAAGTCGGTGTAACGGACGCGCAATACCTGCAAAATCGCGAATAAACCGTCTGTAATAGGACGCCAACCCGATAAAGCTTCTGACTTCCGTGGTGGAGTTTGGCGTCGGCCAAGTGAGGATAGTTTCCGCCTTTTCAGCTGAGACTTTGATACCCGACGGGCTGACACCGTGTCCTAGGTAATTAACCTTTTCTCGCAGGAATTGACACTTCTGTGGGTTAAGCGTAAGGCCTGCCTCGCGCAACGCTAGGAGCACGGCGCGTAGATTATCGTTATGCTGGGCGATAGTTTTGCCGAAGACAATAACGTCGTCAAGGTAGATGAGGCACTGGCGCGGATAGAGGTGTGACAACACTACCTGCATCAGCCGTTGGAATGTAGCAGCCGCGTTACAGAGGCCGAAAGGCATCGTTTCGAATTCGTACAATCCTTGTGGGAGGATGAACGCCGTTTTTTGGCGGTCTGCTGGCTCTACTTCCACTTGCCAATAGCCGGACTTTAGGTCCAAAGTGGAGAACCATCGGGACCCAGCTAAGGCATCAAGTGTACACTCGATACGTGGTAGAGGGAACGAATCTCGTGTGGTCACGGCATTCAAGCGTCTGTAGTCGATACAGAAACGTATTTTGCCGTCCTTCTTTGGAACTAAAGTCACTGGTGATGCCCAAGGCAAACGGGAGGGTTTTATCACCCCCTTCGCCAACATACTATCTAATAACGTATCGACCTCCTTCTGCAAATGGGCTGGGATGCGCCGTGGCGGTTGCCAAATTGGTTTCGCTGTGCCTGTTTCAATAGCGTGTCTTATACAACTGGTTCTGCCCTAAGTGTACTCGTCCCACGCAAAGACATCGTGAAACCCAAGTAACATCCGTTTAAGTGTCTCTGTCTCTACATCGGCCCGATCTGTCGTGGGTAGTATATCGTCGATAGACGTCGGGGGAATTTTAACTGCCTCTTGGATTGCGGCACAGGCGGCCGTTTCGCCTACGATCTGGGGTTCAGCCGGGCCTTCCGCGTCGGTATGTCGGAACTCAACTCGCCCATTCCGTACGTCAATGTGGCATTCGTAACGCGCGAGGAAATCAGTCCCGAGGAGTATGTCCCACGTGAGATGGGGTGTTATGATAAAATTATGTTCGGCTGTGAAATAGGGGAGAGTCACGGTGAGCGGCACGGTCCCATGGTGTATTAAGCGTGATCCGTCGGCCGTGGTCAATCTCCCTGGGTGGTGAATGTCATTACGCTGGCGCTGCATGCCCGGTTGTAAGACCCGTGGGTTAACTAGGGATACCGTCGCTCCCGTATCAATCAACGCCTTTACAGTCTGACCAGCTACGGTTACTGTGGCATAAAAAGGGGTAACTGATAAAGTAGAGCTGGTGCATGAAGTAATAGAGACCGTACCCGTTGGCCTTTGACAGGTGCAGATGTGGTTTCTGGGAAGCATTTGCCCACCTGGCCGGCGAAACGGTCCTCCTCGACGATTGAAGGGTGGTCGTGTTTGGCCGTTGAAACGTCGTGGGGGATAGAAGGTACCTGGTCCCGCAGACGTAGGGTGGGCATCTCGACCGTGCGCATCTTCAGGGGGGAGGGGACGGGAGGTTGGAGGGCATAATCGCAGGTAGCGTTCGGCCCTGGTGACGGCCTCTTGTAAACTGTCCGGCGGCTGCAACAACAGTGACCGTGAAAGGTCGGATGTCGGCAGCGCTTTAATAAAATAATAGAGTACGGTGTTATCCTTATCTGCAGAGTCCAAAGAGGGAAAAGCCACCGTTGTCAGGCGTTGCAGATCCTCTACCAGCTGGTTAAGGGTTTCCTCTTGGTTCAACCTTCGTTTCTGCAACTGTTCCATGGCGTCGCCGAAGAAGTAGGTATGGCTAAACAGGTTAGCCAGGCGTTGGCAAAGCGCGTCAAAGGGGAGATCGGCGTCGAGACCAGCGTCGAGCGCCTTATCCAACTGTTTAGGCGTAAGGGCCTTGAGTAACGTCCAGGGCCTGTCGGCCTCTGCGATCTCCCGCAAATAGAACTTCGCTCGTCTTAGCCACACCGTGAAGGACTCGGAACCATCGTAGGGTGGTATGTCGACGGTGCGCGTTGGATTTATTTTGTT
>CACRXP010000975.1:141086-182413 GCA_902702965.1 Spirometra erinaceieuropaei
CCACCATCACCACCACCATCATCATCATCATCTCTGAGAGACTCTGCAAGTGCCTTGGCAACCACACGACGCAGCAGACTTTCCAGTCCGCCACAAGCGTGTGCGGTGATTCAGCCCATCTAATGCTGTATCTTGTCCCGCGGTACCAGCCTCATTGTGATCTGCTACGTCACCAAGTCTGATCCGAACCTACTTTGTCTCGATTGGATTGAACAACTTGGTTTGGCCGATATGCCACTCCGTTGCACATACATCGCAGGCGTGCTGCATCTGTCACCGGGAAACAAACCAGTCTTTCATCCAAATCCACCGGTCCCATGTACAGCCTTACCATCTCTCGAGGCTGCACTGAAGTATTTGGTGAAAGTGGGAGTTCTCCTTTCTGTATATTATTCCGCCTGGGCTGTTAAAAAATGTCGTGATTCAAAAGCCCAATGATTCGATCCGAATTTGTGTTGACTTCTCCATCGATTCTACTGCCGCGTTGACGCCGAACCGCTATCCATCGCCGGTTCCGCCTGATCTTTTCGGCCTGCTGAATGGTGGTACTTGCATTGCCCAGTTGGATCTCACGGATGCCTATTTGCAGATCGAGGTCGTCCCAGATTCGTACGAATTATTGACCATCAACACCCACCGCGGTCTGTTCCAATACACAAGACTGCGCTTTGGTGTCAAGGCTGCCCCAGCTCTATCCCAACAAACCATCAACGCAATGCTCCCCGGCATCCCGGCACAGCTGGGCACCT
Organism: Spirometra erinaceieuropaei; assembly: GCA_902702965.1. Classification (NCBI taxonomy): domain Eukaryota; kingdom Metazoa; phylum Platyhelminthes; class Cestoda; order Diphyllobothriidea; family Diphyllobothriidae; genus Spirometra; species Spirometra erinaceieuropaei. The sequence continues at coordinate 141,836 of CACRXP010000975.1, forward strand.
AGACAAAATCGTCGTCATCGTTGATCACTCCCCTGCTGAGCTGCAAGACCTAGTGTGCGTGCAGTATTCGGCCAACAAGAACCAATCCTTCCTTGGTACCATCAGGTACCTCGAATTCGTCTTTTACGTCACTGGTCGCAATCCAGATCCTGAAAATATCACTGCTGCACAACAGATACCTGTACCCAAGAATGTATCGCAACTTAGCTCATACCTTCGCCTGGTCAGCTAATAACGCGGCTTCCTGGCATCACTGCGTGACTCTCGAGACCTCCCTCAACAGTCTGCCTCAAAAGGATGCTCCTTGGTGCTGGTCATCGGATTGCGGAAATGCCTTCGTCCAGCTAAAGTCGATGCTGAGTACAGATCTGCTGCCCATGCACTAGCACACGACGCTGCCAACCGTTGTTGCTGCAGATGCTTCGAACCACGGAGTTGGTGCCGTCATCTCACATACTTTTCCTGACGGGTCTGAAAAGGTGATCATGCATTCATCTCTCACACTAACTCATTCGGAGAAGAACTGGAAGCAAACAGAAGAGGAAGCACTAACCCTTGTGTTTGCCATCAATAGACTTCCACAAGTTGCTGAACGGTCGTCCCTTCATGCTGTTGACAGATCATAAACCGTTGCTGTCAGTTCTCGGCACGAAGAAGGGCATTCCTAGCTATTCAGACAGCTGACTCTAGCCATGTGCAACCATTCTTCATGGTTACCATTTCGACATTCGATACTGCTTCACTACCGACTTTGGTCAGGCGAACGGCCTTTCTCGTCTCATCTGAAATCACTGCCGCGGACATCCGACGCACTGGTGAACAGGATCCTGTCCTCCACCAGGCCATCCCCTGCGTGCAGACCTGCCGGTCAAGCATTGCCATCGCTGGTGATCTTTGTCAACTGTTTCTTCGCCGAGCATCGTTGTCAGAGGTTGATACTTCTTCATGATTGCGGGTCGTGTGGTGAATCCATCTTTCCATCGACCTTCGCTATTACGCCAATTTTACGCGGCACATCCTGACACAAGCCCGATAAAGTCAGTTAACCCCACGGTTTTGCGTACTGGCAGGCTGCCTACAGCGACATCGATGATCTGGTTTGTCACTTTTCCCACAGCCAACAAACTACCAAGATGCCGGCTCGTCAACCAATAATGACCTGGCAACTGCTGGAGCGGCCTTGGTCACGCGTGCATATCGATTTTGCTGGCCCACTTAACGGAGTCTCCTACCTAATCTTGGTTACCTTATACTCGATGTGCATTGGACGGAGTGCAGGCGAACCCCAGCAGGATGTTATAAATACGAGTTAGTTCCCCAGTTAGAAGGACTTGCGATCTCTGATTTAGTTTTTCCTGTACGGTCGTGTTTTCCTTCTCTGCCGCATCAGTATTTGGGATAACAGTCGAGTGCGCGTACGCTAAGCGTGTTTTCTGAGTACCAGGCCGGGCCATTGCAATCAGGCAATGATCGTCCTGAACTATTATTTGGCTTATTTGGTTGCGCCATGTGGTCCGCCGCAGAAAGGCGGAAATTTTGGCTAACACCAGATGAAGGACCTACCTCGGGGACAACTTTCAGATGAGTAGAGTTTTGGATGGCAATATGCTTGCTAATGACGTGAAACGCGCTGATCAGTTGATGTTTGATTCTGACTAATAAAAACCTTACTTCCACTAAAATATTAAGCGAAATGCTCCAAATGTGAGAAAATAAAGTCTTCTTCTATCGACGGGGTTAGTTTGGACGGAGTGGGGGATTTTTTTCTAATACGAGAGGCTTTTGGCTTTAACAACCCTAATATTGAAGCCGCAAGGGTGAAGAAAATAAAGGCGATATACCGGGATTGTTCACTCTTAGTAGCGTTTTATAAAACTAAAGTCAAGACGTCATTTGTGTCTGTCTTCGGTCTTACTAGCGACTATGACGATGAGGAGTGCGAGTTGCTCACATTGTTGAGAAGTATGTGTTAACATTTCTTTTTCTTGAAGGACACCAAAAATATAAAAATGACTCGTAAGTAGACATATAACTGTTAAAATTTTCGAGTGCTTTAATGTCCACCTTTCCAGACTGGTGGGGGTTTCAAATGAAAAGCTTAAAATTTGCCTTCCTTCTCAGAGCAACGAGTGATTGAACGAGGTTTTACGTTGGGAAAAGTAAAACAAGAGTTTAGTTATGATTTTCAGAGAAGATAGCTGTTGGAAACTTGAATATAGCTTTCAGGAATAATTAACTATTAATAATTACATCAATAATGCTCCGGTACTGCTTATTTGTAGAATCTTATCTTCTAAAGAGGATTTGGGCTTGGGGCTACGCATGTCGAATATTTTTGAAAACTTATCAATATTAGTAAACCAAACAACAGAACTGTCACTTGCAGAATTCTTCTTAATATCAGCAAGATTTAAAAAAACCGATCAAATAAAACTGTGAGCAAAATTTGCCTTTAACGTTGAGGCTTTTAGGATAAGGTAGGGGACAGTACATTACTCTTGCTGTTTGGTAAATCAACAATAACCTTGGACAATGGAGAAAATTTATCGTAAAATACATACTGATTATTTAAAACTTTCACAGGAAGAATTTTTCTATATGTGTATCGGTAGAATGTAATAGGATTGAGTCCATGTAGGGGGAAAAATTCTGGCAGTATCTTTCCGCTTGCTGGTAAGACAACAATACACGACGGTAAGTGCTAGTGACTAGTGCTTAACAATTGAAGGTTTTATCGAAATTGAAGCTGACAAACTACGCAAGAGGTTAAGAAATCTAATTAAAAGTTAAAAAATCACTCATCCTTAAGAATCGAACTGCACACGTCAACCTAGACCTGCCAGCGGATGCGCTCCCTAAAGAGGAAGGTGAGGGACATGTGAATTCGGATTTCTACACGTCTAGTAATATGCCATGGAGAAGAGTGAGTAGAAGACACACTTGGTCACCCGTAACCGGTAAATCAGCCGCTGCATTTCTCATTCTTCTTCTTCCCACTCGACAGTCCCATTAACATCCCCTGCGTCATCGTGGCCATCGAGTCGAACGTCATCGTCGTAATCACTCGCATAGGCGTCTTTTGGGCGATGCAGATTCCACCTCTTGGTATTGTCACAATAACTTGAAAAGCCCTACAGAACTATTCCGATTTTCGTGGGCAATCCAACAATGCTTTTTAGGATAACTGTCGCGCTTTATTCATGGGACATTAATTCTCATAACGGCGGTTGATCCTGATTTAACCTCTCTTGCCAATCAACTTTAAAACCCACATCCAGTCGTTTCTCAAATCGCCTGCTTGAAGGCGCCTATTTTGGCTGTAGATATTGGTTTCCACTTACGTCGACATCACCTGCATACTGAGAGCACAGATGTGCGTGTTACAGCACTATGAAAATTTCTCATTTCAGTATTTGACGGTGAGCTGCGCTGCGTAGTCGATACGCAATAAAATGCTGTCTTTTGAGCAAGTGCAACAGTAAGTGCTGCATATTTCAGGCTCACGCCACGTACGCATGCAAGGCGACAACGGTTACGGTGCATATGTCCGCAGTTTGGTTCCGGAATGTTAGCGTGTACGAGAAGTTGTCTACAACAAAGGGGAGCGGAATGATGCTGACGAATTAGTAGGGCGTATTTGGGCTTACTACTTAAATAGTTGGGTAGCCAGTACAAAGCTGCTCGCGCGACCATTACGTCTTAAGACCAGGACACACAGTAAGTACATGTGTGAATTGCATAGAGTATTCCCATGACCATGCTTGCACTGTAGTGCTGACTTCATGCTGCTCTGGGTCCATACACTGAGAGCGTTCTGCAAAGATTCGGCGGGAAGAGTATTTTCCTCCAGGTGATATGCCCTCCAACTGTCATTTGAATGGCAGTTGATTGGACGCAGACGAAGGACGGCACACTTCTGCACACTGAAATCCAGAAGCCATTTCTCGGACTACATTTGCAGTCGGCGAGGATTATTTTAAAGGGCCTTCTGGTCAATCGTATCCTTAAGGACTTTCCAAAGGTGAACGGCGTCAGCAAAGATTGCTTCACTGCACTTGAGTTCTTGAAGGCTGTCATTGACATAAAGGATAAAGAGTATGCGTTCGAGAACTCAGCCGTAGAGAAACATCAGTTTACCAGGTCCGACATATCATTTCCGATACGGACACGCTGTTTTGCGTCCAACCAGAATCTCGCTTATCCAGTCAACAACGCCTCGTATGCCGACAACTGCCTTTTCACGCCGTACGGGGTTGTCGTTGACCACAGACACTAGGCAACTGGCTTACACCAAGAAATGAGGCCGATGGTGCCGCCTTTGGTTAGGAAGATGACTGAGTTCTAATCAAACGCCAGTGATCCTGTGCATAATGCGGATTTGGAGAAATTTATCTGATAATGTCTGATTTTCCTTAAAGGATGTCCGCAGATTTAACCATTCCTTTTTCCTGAAATGCATTTTCTAAAGACTTTTGCGTATTATGTTTAAGAAACCGGCACGTATGAATGTTAGCTTATAAGATAATGCATCGGGAATAACATGCGATCATTTTTTCACCCACAGATACTCGCCATTCTAGTTTAGCCGCCAGTTCAATACGCGTAAGCCTTTCGAGTAAGTTCGAAGTGAACTTCAAAGGACCCCATTTGTTTAAAGATCCTACAACATTTTCCGATTTAGCATCAGCTAAATTCCAAGAAAAGGAACGTTTTGACTGCTAAAAATTTTTAGTATTGCTAGTTTTCATGGAGAAATAGATATAAGGTTTGTTGAAATGTTTTCGGCCCTTCAAGTTAAATGGATGAAAGCCGAGTAAAAGTTTAATTTTAAAATTAAGTTATTCCGTTGAGCAACGGTGGAGAAAATACACTTGGATATGGTCCTAAACGGCCCTGCGCAATCCCTAAATTGAAATACCTCATTTCTGTTTTTATCCAAGTAATTCATATGATCTGGCTCACGGCCAAATTCATATCACCTAATTTCGGCTAGGAACTTAGCGGTCAAGCCAGTTGTAGATTAACCAATCAAATTCCAATGCTTTTCGCGACTCACTTGACCAAATATCCGGTATCCCCATCGGACCTCCTCATCATTATATCAGCAGGGTGCTTGCTTTAATTAGTCTCAAACATTATCTGCGAAGGATGCCTAGAGATTAGTCAACGGGGCGATCGTATTCACAAATTGCCATATATAGCAGCTTGCAATGACCAATAAGATTAAAGTCCGAAGGAGGCTAACTGATATGGTGCCGGTAGATTACCGGGGTAGAGTAAGGAGTCAAAAGGGACTAAGTCAAGTTCGAGAAAAAAAATTTTGCTTTATCACTACACCGCATCGCTGTTCTCAGCGAATTCCGTGTTCTCTGTTTGACCGAGGCTGTCCGTCAGTGTCCTCTAACTGAGGGGTACATCGCATTTGTTTTTAACCCTCGGGTGGAATTTCCAAAATCCATACTGTGCTAAGGCATCTCAACAAACCAACTGAGCGTAAGGATATGTGTTATTTAAGAAGAAATAGAAGTACACAGAAGAACTGGGGAGGGAGTAAAAACAGCAGAAAACGCGATGGCACGCAGGACATTCAACACAGGCTGGTGTTAGTTTGCTAGCCGTTAAGGTGAAACATACGAAGCAGAATCCCTCTCATAATAAAGAGGATGTTAGGGCTATGGTTAGGGTTAATGTTTGTGCCATCATCAACTCCGAGGTTACACACCGCTGGCAACAGCTGCCATCGTCGGCTCATTCCGCCTTCACCCCAAGTGACCTTGTAAGACGAACACGGTCGCAATCGATATGGCCTAAGTTCGAATCAGTCCGGGAAGACGCGTCCGGCACAAAATGGTGTTTGCTGGCGCCAACGACGTGGTAACTGGAGTTTGGGCGTAATAGTGGAGCCGGAGAGCACGCAGTGCATTTAGTGTGTGCAGGAGTAAGTAAGCTACCCGTTAAGGTGAATCACACGGGCATTAAATCTCTTCCATTATAGAATATGGTAGCCCTATGGTTAGGGTTAGGGACCTCATGAACTCCGAGTTTCAACATTGCTGACACAGCTGCCATAGTCCGCACATTTCGCGTTCACACTACGCGACCTTGTAAGACGAACACGGCCGCGATCAATGATGGCTACCGTTTGAATCGGTCTGGGAGGACGCATCAGGCACAAAATGGAGTTTGCTGGCGCCAAAGACGTGGTGGCTGGAGTTTGGACGTAATAGTGGAACGTTTGGTTGTCAAGAGGGAAAGACTTAACGGAACCGAGAACCTAAACCACGACACACGGCGAGTACCTGCGTGATTTGTCATTATTGCTACAATGGTTTTTTATTTCATGCTTGTAAATGCAGCACCGAGGATGGTGTATTTCTACAGTAGGCACGTTAGCATGATTTTTGTCAGTTTCAGTCGTTGTTTGCGACATGAAAGGCGACTTTATTGCCAACAACTCGGCTAAATTTGGGCGCTGGCGTGAGCACATCGAACACCATCCTTAATTAAATACCCAACACATCAGCCCCTCGCTCTCCTCTCCAGCGCCGTTTCTTCGCCCTCCAACCTATGCAGTGCCATGCGAGCCTCCATCTAAAAGGCAAATCACTGATGCTATACGAAAGCTACGCAACAACTAGGCACCCGGAGATGACGGTTTATCCGATGAAATCAGCATGTCTTGCGTCGACGCCATGGCCCCATGAGGTGACTGAACAAGCTTGGACAAACGAGGCTGCCTCCGATGATTGGGACTCAGACATACTTGTACCTACCCTCAAGAAGGGAGATAAGATGAGATCCAAGAACTACCGCGGACTAAGCCCCATCGACGTTGCGGCGAAGATCTTCAGCGTTGTCCCACTCCGACGGTTTCGTGCCGTGCGTGACTCTAGGGGTAAACGAGGTCGCTAAATCGGTCGGTTTAGCCATAAAGGCTGGGAAAACTAAAGAGGTTTCAAGCTGTATACCTGACCAGGAGAAGGCACCTCTGCGGATTGATGGCTGTCAACTTGAAGAAGAAGAAGAAGGTGGTTTTAAATACCGCAGATCGAGGCTGATGCCGAATGGACAGAATGAGGACGAAATCTTTTACGGAATGATGCTTCGGGATGATATTTATCAAGCTTTCGAAAGTGCCCATAGATCCGACGCGACCTCACCATTGCCATTAAGATTCACGTGTACCGTCGATCTGTGCAGTCCGTTCTTCTTTACGGGATACTGCTTGAACGTTGGGTTTCCAAGATTGAAAAAGCTAACGGTACCGATACGTAACTGAGTTTTGATAACACTTCAGCAATCATATAGATAATGCGGATGTGGACAAAGTGTGTGTTCTACTCTACGGTTGTGAATGCCAGGCTTTGCGCGTGAGCGAAAACCGGAGGTATTTGATCACCACTGCTTATGGGCCATCTTTCGTGTCAAGAATACCGATTTTGTCTTAAGTGAGACAGTTCACGCTCGCCACGACAACATTGCAAGTAAAACCGAGGTCATCCAAGAAAGATGACTGAGGTGGTTTGGGCATTTTTTTCGTCGTCTACCTCAGGAAATCAGCGTTACTGCCCTCGATTCGGTACCGTTGCCCAATTGCAGGTGCCGATGAGGGGATCAACTCGAAAACTGACTCGACATAGTTGGTCAAGACATGGAGGTGGTTCTTGGAACTTCGGTATTCGGTCTCCGTTGTGGCAAAGAGAAGGGGTTGAACTCTCCAGACATGCTGCCGCGAATCGCCAGGCGTGGAGGGGTACAGTTTGGGACATCATTGAGGCCGGCTGGATCAGGCATGATCGTAGCCGTACTGAGTGCAAGTAAGTAAGTATTTCGAAGGTTTTCCAACGTTTGCTGACATCCGTTCATAACGTCTGTCACCAGTATGAATGGAGACGCCGACTTCATTTCCTCAAATGCACACCGCCAGACATTTCTTGACAAATTGGAAATTCGTTCGGAAACAGCACACAAATGTCGTGTGATCAACGCTTTCCTCGTTCTTGGTAATTAGAAGGTTTAGGCAACTTGATCTATCGCGTTCACGCATGTGTACGCTCACCGTCCGGATCGCAGTATAGGCTTCATCGTAACGACGAGGGGACTAAATGCAGCACACGCCGAATGCCCTTCCGGCTATCCGAATTTGCCGTCTATTCCTTCCTTCCCCTACAGCAAGGGTTGTCACGGATGTCTGAACTGAATTGCACAACACTCTGTGCCCCCTCCCAAAATGCAGCCTTCTAGATACAAAATCTGACATTTGGACCTATACCCTGACACCAAGAGGAGAAATTCGTTTGCCGTACGTGATAAGATACAATAATAGCCAATGGCTGACGTAAAATATATATGCTATCTCATGAAACGCTGAATAAATTCTACAATGTGTTTTAAATCCGAAAAAGATCTCTTAAGCAGGGTCGTCGTGTTCATTATCGAGTCTCATGATGCCAAATCGTTCCAGCATTTTCAGGATGCCGAATTCCGAACGAGCTGCGTATCGACCGCCTTCACAACCAAAATTCCGTAACAAATGAGTACTTATGCAGTATGAATTTTCCTAATGACTCTTTATGCCCTTACAAATGCAGAGAGATTTAACAGCTGGTATGCCCACAAATATTATTTTCTTTCACCCCTTTGGTAGAAGCTTACGTCTTCTTCAAATTTTATGCTTGCAGAAGATGTAACTTGCAGTTTTAAAACTCGGCTTATTCCATATTAGTTTTTGATTACGACCTGCCGTCACACTTGCATTCAGAGTCTCCAAACTACAAATTGTATACTTATCATGTAAGGGAAGTCACATTTATTTCTGTACATTATTAAGAACAGGCAAAATAGGTCATAACATTTTGCACTGAATGCCGACTATTTTATCCGCTTTATCAGTAGCACTAATAAACGTGCTGACGCGAGAGTGTCCGATAAGATTTTCCATGGTCAGGAAAATCATACAATTCAACACTCTTTAACAATTTGAAAATAATTATCCACTTTATCAGTAACATTTATAGTGTGCTGATGCGAGCGTGTCTGATAGGATATTCCATGGTCTGGTCAAAGCATATAATTCAACGTTTTATATCAATTTAAAAATACTTATCCGCTTTATAAGTAACAGCACCAAGCGTGCTGGTGCGAGAATGTCCGATTGTATATGGCTTGGTCTGGACAAATAATATAATTCGACACATTTAAAATTTTAAAAATAATAATTAATAAGCAGCATTAACAAATGCGCTGCTGCGATAGTGTCTGAGTGGATATTTCATGGTCTGGAAAAATCATATAATTGGACACATTTTGACATTTGAAAAAGACTTGTCCACTTTAAAAGGAGAATTCTTAGATGTGATGAAGCGAGAGTGTCCGATTGGATAATCCATGGTCTGGACAAATCATATAGCTGACACATATTTTCAATTTAAAAATACTTATCCACTTTATAATTAGCAGTAATAAGCGCACTAAAGCGAAAGGGTCCTACTGGATATTCCATGGTCTGGACAAATCATATAATTGGACACATTTAAAAATATAAAAATAATTATCGACTTTATAAGTAGCATTAATAAACGTGTTGATGCGAGATTGTCCGATTGGATATTCCATGGTCTGGACAAATCATATAGTTCAACTCTTTTTAAAATTGCCATATACTTTTCCACTTTATACGTAGCAATATGAAACGTGCTGATGCGAGAGGGTCGGATTGGATATCCAATGGTCTGGACTAATAATGTAATTCGAAACTTTTTAACAAATTATAAATACGTATCGACTTTATAAGTAGCATTAATTAGCGTGATGATTCGAGAGTGTCTGGTCGGATATTACATGGCCTAGACAAATCATATAATTCGAAACTTTTTAGCAATTTAAAATTACTTATTCACTTTATAAATAGCATTTGTAAGTGTGCTTATGCGAGAGTGTCCGATTAGATATTTTATGGTCTGGACTAATCTTATAATTCGACAATTTAACAATTTCAAAATAATCATCCACTTAACAAGTTGCATTATTTAATGCACTGATGTGCGAGTATCGGATTGGATATACCATGATCTGGAAAAACAATACATTTCGACACTATTTAGCAATTTTAAAATACTTATCCGCTTTATAGGTAGCGTTTTTGAACGTGCTCATGCGATAGTGTCTAACTGGATATTCCATGGTCTGGGAAATCATGTAATTCGACACTTTTTAACAATTTAAAAAACGTATCCACTTAACAATTAGCATTAGAATACGTGCTAATGCTAGTGTCCGATTGTACGTTCTATGGCCTGGACAAACCATATATTTCGACCAATTTTATTAATTTAAATGTATTTACCCACTTTAACAGATGCAATCATAAGCGTGCTGATGCGAGAGTGTCCGATTGGAAATTTCAGGGTCTGGACAAATCATATGTTTCGATACTATTCGACAAATTAAAAGTACTTATCAACCTTATTCGAAGGATTAATAAACGTGCTGATGCGAGGGTGTCCAATTGTATATATCGCGGTCTGGACAAGACATATAATTCGGTAATAATAACAACTTAAAAATATTAATCTATTTTATATGTAACATTATTAAACGTGGTGATGCGTGAGTGTCCAATTGGATAATCTATCGTCTGGACAAATCATATAAATCAGCACTTCATAGGAATATAAAAATGGTTATCCACTATATAAGTAACCTTCACTAGCGTGCCCATGCAATAGTGCCTAACTGGATATTCCCTGGTCTGGACAAATCACATAAGTTTACACTTTTCAGAATTTTTGCAAAAATTAAGCACCTAAGTAGCGTTAATAAACGTGCAGATGCGATAGTGTCTACTTACATATTCTATGGTCTGGATAAATCAGACATTTTGACACATTTAAACAATTTAAAAATACTTATTCATTTTATAAGTGGCATTCTTATATTTGCTGATGCGAGAGTGTCCGATTGGATATTCCGCGGTCTGCAAAGTTCGTATAATTGGACACCATTTGAAAATTTACAAATGATTTTCCAGTGTATAAGTTGCATTAATAAACGTGCTGATGCGAGAGTGTTTAGTTGGCTATTCCATGGTCTGGGCAAATTATATTTTTCGATGTTTTTACCACTTAAAAATACTTATCGACTTTATGAGCTGCATTAATAAACGTGCTGATGCGAGAGTGTCCCACTAAATATTCCATTGTCTGACAAACCATATATTTTGACACATTTTAAAAATTTAATAATACTTAACTTCTTATAAGAAGCATTAACTTACGTGTTTATGCGATAGTGTCTTATTGGATATTCCATTGCCTGGACAAATCATATAATTTGACACTTTTTAACAACTTTAAAATACTTATCCACTTTATAATTAGCATTACGACACGTGCTCATGCGATAATGTCTAATTAGATATTCCATGGGCTGGACAAATCGTAAAGTTTGACAAATTTTAACAATTAAAAATTACTTATCCACTTTATAATGGCATTAATTAACGTGCTCATGCGATATTGCCTACTTGGATATTCCGTGGTCTGGACAAATCATATAATTTGACACTTTTTAACAATTTGAAAATACTTTCCAATTTATAAGAAGCAATAATAAACGTGCTGATGCACGAGTGTCCTATTTGATATTTCACGGTCTGGAGGAATCAAATAATTCAACACTTTTAAAAATTTAAATACAATTCTTCTGCAAGTACAAAATTTACGTAAGACGTAAGTTTCTAACAAAAGACTGAAAAATATAAGATTTTTTCGCATGCTTTATTTGAACATGTCTGAATTTATGAGGTCATCAAAAATCCTTAGGAAAGTTCAGGCCTCACTAGTAGTCCTTTGATACGGAATCTTGTTTGTAAGGGCGGTCGATAAGGAACTTGTTCGAAAGTCGGCATTCTAAAAATATTGGAATATTTTGGCATTAAGTGGCACGATAATGAGAATGACAATCCAACTTAACGCAAGAGACGCCCGGTCGTCGTCCAAAACAGGACCTTGAATGCAACCATAGGGTCCACCGTATGGCCCGTGTCTACCAGGTGCATTGTAATTTAAATCCTTGGTACCTTATTTTCCTCCATAAGCAGCCACTTCGACATCTGATCAGCTGACCGAGCTGCCTATTGCCTTTACGTGCGTCCAATGTACTTGCATCCACAACTACACGTAAACTCATGAATACACATTGATTTGGCGCGCATAGGTAATATATCTTCAGCTAGCCTAACTGGAATGGCCTTTGTAGTGCTTATGGACACTGTAATCCTAATTCGCGTGCTTAGATGACTTCTATCCCCCCACACCATGCGCAACCGCATACTAAATCCTAATTAAGTAATTTTCCGAACTGAAGAATTACTTCTGTTTTTCGGCCTGCGTTTCATGAGAAAGCTCAGCTACTGCATCTCCAACATCGACACTGTTGCGATTGGTGAAACACGGACGCTAATGGGGGTGTCATGAGAGAAACAATAAATACACTCTCCTCTCACATGCATACTGATTTTCATTCCCACTGACCGGATGCCACTTTAGTGCACACGTAAAGATTTATTTTGCTTGACGTATTAAGATGGTCTTCGAAGGATTGTAAACAGGACCCTGTTTTCCTACTCTCCATATGTCCACAATGAAAGTCAGCAATGATAACGCATATAAATCAGTTTCAAAACCTTCTCTTATATGCGACCCACTTAAAATCAGGGTGAAAGTGGAACGATAGATTGGTTTTCTAATTTCCTAGCAATATGGTAATAATTCATTCTTTAAACTGCTTCGTTCCACGCTTAAAAAATACACTAGAGGGTAGCCCCGTAGATACTAAGATATTGTCAAAATCGATAACCTTCTGCCTGTCCCGTTTTCACACCAATAAATCAGTTTGAAATTAGGCTACAAAATTAATTTGCCATAGGATTCAACACTGACAGCCATTTGATGGAGGGATATATCACGGTGAGCTACTGAGTATTCTCAAGGATAGAAATATATCAGACTTAATAGGCCACGGGAAAGACGACTGAGGTGGTTTTGGCATGTTCTTCGTCGTTCACCTCGGGAACTCAGTGTTAATGCCCTCAATCCGGCACCGTTACCCCATTCGCGATGCCGAAGTGGAGGTAAACACAAAACCTGGATCGACAAAGTTCGTCAAGACATGGAGGTGCTTCTTGGACCTTCGGTTTTCGGTCTCCGTCGTTGACGAAGAGAATGCGTTGAACTGCCCAGACCTGTTACCGCGGATCGTCCCGCGTGGAACGGTACACTTCGGGACGTCATTGAGGCCGGCCGGAGCAGGCATGATCGTTGCCGTACCAAGTGCGAGTAAGTAAGTATTTCGAAGGTTTTCTAACGTTTGCTGACATCTGTTCGTAACTACAGTCATCAGTATGGGTAGAGTCGCCGACTTCATTGCCCCGAATTTACACCACTAGATACTTTTTGATGACGTGGAACCTCGTTCGGAAACAGCACATAAATGTCGTGTGATCCAAAGGAACCTTAGGGCGGATCTACATCTATTGCATCAGCAAGTTCCTCTTTCTTGGAAATTGTAGGTTCAGGCAACTGGATCTCTGGCGTTCACCGCCCGGATCGCAGAATTGGCTGCATCGTAAGGATGAGAAAATGTACTGCAGCACACGCCGAATGCCCTTCCGGCTATCTGAGTTTGCCGTGTATTCCTTCCTATCCCGACAGCAAGGGTTGTCACGGATGACTGAACTGAATTGCAAAAAACCTGGTGCTCCGTCTCAGAATTCTACCTCCTAGATACAAAATCTGACATTTGGACGTATAGCCTAGCACCAAGAGGCGATTTTCATTTGTCGTAAATGATGGGATACAACCATAGTAAATGGCTGACGTAAAGGAGCTATGTTATCGCATGAAATGCTGACTAAACTCTGCAATGTGTTTCCAATCCGAAAAAGATTACTTTAGCAGAGTCGTTGTGTTCACTATCGAGTTACGTGAGGCCAAATTATTTCGGTATTTCCAGGATGCCGACTTCCGAACGAGCTGTTTATCGACCGCCTTCACAAAATAAATTCCGTAACAAATGTCTACTTATGCAGTACACATTTTCCTTATGACTAGTGATGCCCTTATAAATTCAGACAGATTTCACAGTAAGCATGCCCACAAATATTATTTTCTTTCACTCCATTGGTAGAAACGCACGTCTTCCTCAAATTTCATGCTTGCAGAAGGTGTAACTGGTAGTTTAAACCTGTCTTTATTTCATACTTAATTTGAATACGCCCTGCCGTCACACTTGCATTCAGAGTTTCCAAACTACAATATGTATACTTTCCATGTAAGCAAATTCGCATATATTTCGATACTTTTTTAAGAAATGGTAAGATAGGTCTTATAAAATTTTGCACTGAGGAGATATCCCAGTGTTTCGGCCTGCGTTTCGTGAGATAGTACAGCTACTGCATCTCCAACATCGACACTTTGACGATTGGTGACACACTGACGCTAAGAAGGGCGTCATATACTCTCCTCTCTAATGCATACGGATTGTCATTCGCACTGACTGGATGCCAGTTTATCACACATGCTGAACTTCATTTTGCAGGTAACTGGATCTCTAACGTTCACCTAAATGCGCGCTCACCTAGGTTTCTACCAACTGAGTAAAAGAAAGGATATTTTGTGCATGTCTTCTTTAAAAAATAGCTGAATTTATAAGGACATCAAAAATCCTTGGATTGCAGACACGACCCTGTTTCCCTACTCTCCGCATGTGGCGGCTCCAGGGAGGACGTACCAGGTCTCACACAAGTGAGAGAGAGAGCGCCAGGAAGACTGAATTAAGGAGCCACTGTTTCCAGGCCATCGTTCAGACAGAGGACTGGACCATCACTTTTTCTTGATTAAAACGACAACTCCGGCCGCATTTCTTAATACCCGATAAAAGCCTCCGGTTTCTCGGCCACTTTAAAGCCCATGAGGCATGGTAAGTCGGCTGCCGGCTTCGGATGAAAGACAAACGTATATTCAGGCTGAATGGGATTGAAGAGGAAGGAGATGGAGTATAGAGAAGACAGTCTGCTGCTAACGCCGGTTAAGTGACTGGTCTGCAGAATCGGATCGGAACCGTGATATTCATGCCGCCCCATGAAAGCATTTCGTGGACTTTATACTCCTTATCTGGACAATATTCTGTGGAGCAGGAAAATTCATATATGAAGTCGAGAGCGACATTTATTGACGCATGAAATCAATAACTTCAGACAGTTAGGATTCATTGACTACGGTTGAAGTCATTGCGCAAATCCTATCCACTACCCCATCGAATCCAATCCCGAATTGAAAGAGGCATAGAGAAAACTTTGTTCTGTAGAGAGAGGAGAAATAACAGCGAGCTGGTAGACGGGTTCATGCTGACCAGGAGGTCGATACAGGTGCTACAAGAATGCTCTGAAAACCTCCCTGAAGCGTTTGCAGACGAACCCCGAAAAGTGCGAGGACCTCGCCCGTGACCGACTTATATGGAGGGAACAGTGCACCGAGTTCTCCATGAGGGAGCAATATAATTCAACCAAATCTTGCATTGCCGTTTCAATGGTTCCTCAATGGTTGCTGACAGCTGCGCATAACCTCTGTCAGTAGTATGTGTAAAGTCGCCGATTTCATTTCCTCAAGTTCGCCTCGTCAGTCATTTCTTGACAACTTGGCGCTTCTCTGATTGGCAAAGTTGAGAGATCCGCCAGAGTAGGCATAGCTCATGAATCCCAGGCAACACTATGGCGCCGCCAGACACAACCTCAGGGCCCATTGTCACCCGCTGAAATCTTAGGAGTTGTCTAGAAAATAAGTTGCAATGAGGGCGACTGCAAGTATGTCGGAGAAAGCGGGCGGAAATTGCAGACCCGCCTACAAGTGCACAGATGGACGAATCGAAGGCTTGATGCAAAATCTTAACAAGCAACACATGTTGGAGAAACCGGGCATCCAGTCGATGTCCAGGGAGCTAACGTCTTATGCCCGGGCAATACAAAAGCAGAACACCTAACAGTCGAGACTTGGTCCTCCGACGCCAACTCCATCAACAGGCATCTGGACCTTCCTACAGCCTACAAACGCCTACGTCATCACGTCCGTAGAGCTCAGGATCAAGTAACTACACTGGACTTAAGAAGGCCATAAAAAGACAGGCCGACGTCGAGTCTACTCGGCAAGGATAAAGAACCACCAGACCGACAACCCGACAAATCTTCAATCATTTCCCCCGACGAAGTGATGACTCATAAAACACGCAGGCAAAACGCCCGCTAACATCCTCCGAGAGGCCAAAGCAGCGAGAGAAGAGAAAAAACTATCGGCATGAGGCCGACCAACGTGACAGGCAAATTTAACTTTCTAGTCGATTAGGTGGATTTTACGCTTTAGCAATGTTGAACCGACTAAGATGTTCGAAACATCAGCACCTAAATGAACCCCTTACGGCGTGCCCTTCGTTTTCTCCAAAGTTTGGAACGTCGTTCGGAAACAGCACATAAATGTTGTGCGATCACAAGAGCCTAAAGGTGGACCTTAAGCTCTTTCATCAAGACTTTTACCGAGTGCCACTTTCAATAGCATTCAGCTGGATCCTTGCCTAGGACCCTTAGCTGCCGTGAGGTTCCAGTTTACAAGGGGAGCATTAAAAACTTCCGTTTATAATCATATTTTGTCTCCAGACGTCTTTGCGGAGTTGAACGACCAACGCTGGATCTTCTTCTGCGGGTTGTTTTGAATGCCCACAGACAACAGTTGCAGTAGCATTTTCTGCCTTAAGTACAAAAAGAACACGCTGGGGTGTCACATACTCTCCTTTCACACGGATACCGATTGTCATTCACACTGACCAGATGCCAGTTTAGCACACACGCAGAACTTCATTTTGCTTTGCGATAGCCTTCGAAGGATTGCAGACACGACCCTGTTTTCCTACTCTTCGCATGTGGCAGGCTTCATGGAGGACGTACCAGATCTCACACAAGTCAGAGAGAGGGAGAGAGCGCGCGCCAGAAAGACCGAAGTAAGGAGTCACTGTTTCCTGGCCATCGTTCAAACGGAGGACTGGACCATCCGTCTGGACGGTGTAAAGTTGCGCGCCCACTGGTTCATAGTGAGGAAGGTGGGCGACGACAACGACGACGAGGATGACTCGGAACCGGACCTCTGCAAGCATGTTGTCCTCAAACCCCTAGAGGACTACAAATTCTGCACAACAGTCACAAGAAAATAGATTCTAGAAAGGGAACCATTGTTTAATCTGCTGCTAACTTTGTCAACCAAATCAGATATATCAGGCAAACACCTCTAAATTCTCTATATTTCTACTATCTCCGAAGTTCAATCAGATCATTGTTTTGCAGAAAACGACAACTTCGGCCGCATATCTTAATGCCCGCTAAAAGCCTCCGGTGTCTGTGCCACTGTTAAGCCCATGATGCATGGTAAGTCGGCTGCCAGCTTCTGGATGAAAGAGAAAGGTATATTCGCGAAAATAGGTTGGAAAATCAGAACAACAGAAGAATTATTAATCGAGATGAAAGATAAACGTATATTCAGGTTGAATGGGATTGAGGAAGAAGAATATGGAGTACTGAGAAAATCGTTCCCGAATATATTCTTGGAATCATTCAACCAACGCCACTCCATATTAACGCAGACAAAGGTCTGTGTACTCCACCATCCAGCGGTGAGTAATGCAAAACTTCCACACGAAATGCGTTGTTCTTCGTTAATCTTCGTCTGCCTAACTGCTTCATAAGTTACCCAATAAACAAATGCTACTGCCTATTCTAAAGTAAGAAAGTTGTCGGAAACAACGAAAAAACAGAGTCACGACAGCTGCTAACGACGCGGGCAAGGCACCACTCTCAGGTACGCCATCAAAAGTCCGGTTTCCTCGTTAAGGGAGTCAAATGTGGACATATTTTTAATCCATTTATTTTAAGTCAGACGTGAAATGAAGGCATCAGATCGCAGACGAATTTTCACCATTTGCATCCGAGCATCTGTAACATTACTTATCGTGCGTGTTGGCCTCTGTACATATGTATTCTAGAAATGGAACGAGCAAGACATTCACAGTTTAAGCAAAATACCAGTTTTTATATAGCCACTATGTCGTAAAGTCATAATCGTAGAACAGGGCTGAAAATTGAGCATAGATTGCGAAAATGAGCACAATAAAAATAGGAAAGTATGTTCATACGATTGCGGTAGAAAAATATCAGTATTTTTTTAGCGACTTGACAGAAACGGCCACAAGTATCACATTTTTCCTTGACTCTAGTGTGTGAAAGTGTTAAGTGCACAGACATGCATCAATGAATTCAAGATTAAAGCACTGCTTAAAAAGGTACCTTATAAGAGGATGTTTTTTTTTTAAATTTATTTTAAGTGTTTAAAAGGAGGGGAAGGCACGATCACTGGGACAGTAGATTTATTTGCCTGAGCTTTCGAACTCGAACTGGAGTTCATCATCAGAGTCTGCTTGAGTGCAGCAACGTGTGAACATTTTTATCGCTGTTCCTTGCGGGGGGGAGTACGTCCGTGGCTAGGTAAGGTTTGTGCCGCCTGGCCCACGATGGTCCCCCGGCGTGGTGACGCCGTATGTACTTGCGACGGTGTGAGCTACGCTGCCTGGGTGCGTGGGCGGAGCGCGTGCTAACACGCAGATTTGGCGTCCGACACCCACGCCTCCAGCAGTTCCCACCCTGTCTTGTTGCCGGCTTGCGCCAATATCCGCGAGTTGGCGACTTGAGATAGTGGGTCACCTCTTCGAACGGCCAGTTTTACGTGTATTCGTTGTCGAGTTCTGTTGTGGACGTTCATTTTATTCGACAATATTAAGGTCTGTCTGAAACTCAACGCAAAATCGCATAAAGAAACTATTCGACCTTCAGTTACCTCAAAATGCAGGTTTCCAATAAACCTCCTTCCGGCTGCATGCAGAAACTATACTCTGTAAAAATGACCATTTATGTAGCATGCATTTTTTTCATTCATTTTCGATGCCCCTAAATGTCCAGTTATATTTCATGGAAAGCATGCATAAAAATATTCATTTTTTGCTCATTCAGTAGATAATTACGTTTTTTTCTAATTTAATACTCAAAGGAGGAAAATAATTCAGTTTTAAAATACTTTCTGATTGTGGGACTTTTAATTATCGTGAAATGACCGTTCATAAATTGTCATATCTCTGCATTTACCAATGTGGCTTGCAAATGTAACGGTATGAGTCTAGACCACCGCTTAATTTCATGACCCCTATATGGCCCCCTTTACTACCGTAGAGGAATGTGTGATTTAACGTAGGCGAAAAATATACGGTTTGTGGTTTCGAAACCCTGAATGCAAGTATGAGGGTAGAGCGGGTTCAAAATTTTTCGGGAATTGGAACTGTCTGAAACTCAACGTAATCCGGTATACAGAAACGGTACAAATTAATTCCATGGGAAAAAAAGTTTCGTTGTGAAAGCGAAGTAGTATGTTTGCGATCACACCTGTCAAGTTTATTTAAATCTATTAAGGACTGACAACATGTCCCTTTGTGCAAACTTTCTACCCTGCGACGTTCTTATCGGAAAATCAAACAAAATTCTGTTTGCATTATTGAACCGCATCTCAATAAATTCCAAAGCGTAAAGAATATCACAAAACCTCGGGGAACTGTTTTTGAATCTAAACTCAGGATGCAGGTTTTTGGCAAAGTGCGTTTCATGTGTTTTTATTCCCTTTGGGACTTTATCAATTAGCATGGATATTGGGTCCTTACGTTGGTATCGGTCTGCGAGTTATTAGCGATCATTCCTAAATTTCGACGCCCAATCGTGAGTTAGGTAACGAACTTTACGAATCCAACGTTATGGCAGGTCAAGATAAATAATAGGATGATGACTGCCATGAAGAAGAGGTGGATGGACGCTGACTTTCTTTCATACATTATGGCATGGGACAGTCTACCTGGTGCGGTGGTGCAACTGAAAACTGTTGAATTTAAAACGGAAACTTGTTTTTTGAGAAACAAACTACACACATAATCAAGATTGTGTCAGTGGGGGCAGTTGGTGCCCTGTTGACACACGACAGTTCGACGGTCGTTTTCGATGATGTCCACCGTGTGCTCCACAAGAAGGTGAGAACGTGGACGTTGAATTCCACGTGATATAGTTTATAGTGAATGCGGGCTTGCGAAGCATCTACCGCACCTACTCATTTTTCCTCACCTGACCCATTTTTAAGACATAATCAATAAGACCAGAGGTGGAGGATGGCGCATGTCATTGGCGTGGACGAAGCCGCGCCCAGGCGTGTCGTCACACCCGGCTCGGATCACACTCAGTGGGAGTGCCATAAACGCCCAATTATGAAGGGACAGTTGCAGCCTGACTCTCAGACCTCCTCCAGTTGAGGAGGAGGTCCAAGTGATCCCCTCGGTTGGCAACCTGCCAAGCCACGGCTTTTAGCGCACCGTGATAGCTTCATGCGCGTCAGATTGTTTATAGTGAGGAAAGTGCGCTGAGTCGTCGACCTTACTCTCCCTTCCCATTCCATCACCCCAGCCGCTGTCCGAGCCGGTCAAATGATTGGAGTGGGGAATGGGCGCGGAAGCTGACATGGTCGACTACCTATGTCTGCGTGCGCCACGTGCACGACCTGCACCCCCCCCCACACGACAGTTCGACCATCGATTTCGATTATGTCCACCGTGTGCCCCACAGACTGCATTGTGGGATCGGGGACGGCGAATTACGCAGGGGTTTATAGTGCCAGTAGACTTGCGTAGCATCTACCTACACTCTCTCCCCCTCCCCCGCCTGAGCCCGGTGTCAAGACAGAATCAAGAAGACCGGAGACGGGGGAGGCCGCAGGTGGATTGCTCGGACGAATCCTCGCCTTGGCGCTCCACTCCGCACCCCCTGGTCCATACACAAATGACCAGGATTTTGACCAACGACAGAGATTTGGAGGCTGGTACGGCCGAAGCCGCACCTAGGCGTGCCGCCGTCGCCTGGCTCGGGTCCCACACTGTGGTGAGAGTGCCATATAGGTCACATTAAAAAGGAGCCATTGCAGCCTGACTCTCAGACCGCCTCCCGTTAAGGATGAGGTCCAAGGTACCCCGTCAGTTGGCAACCTTCCAAGCCACAGCTTTTAGCGCACCGTGATAGCTTCAAGCGCGTCAGATTGATTATAGTGGGGAGAAAGTGCACTGAGTCGTCGACCTCACTCTCCCTTCCCATTCCCACACCCAAACCGCCGTTCGAGCCGGTCGACAAACTGGAGTGGGGAATGGGCGCGGTGGCTGACACGGTCGACTGACCATGCCTGAGCGCGCCACAGCACGACCTGGCCCCCCATACACACACAAACACCAGGATTTCACACAACGGGGGTTGAACGGCGTGTCTCTCACTTGCGTGAGAGGGCCGTGGAAGGTGCTGCTTCAACCCGTTCCCAGCCCACCAGTCCGCCACTCCACACAGCATACACACACACAACGTGACGAACTGCGTGAGCCGAGAGCGGACGTCAATCAGCAACCTTCCTATCCACGACACTTGACGTGTCGGGATAGTCTCGGACTCAAGTCACCCGTTCAGCCGAAGCCGCATGGGGACCGAGTCGAGATGCACACTTCCCACTTGCGTGGAAGGTGGCTGTTGGTGCACACACACACACACACACACACACACACACACACACACACACACATACACACCCACACACACACACGACAGTTCGACCGTCGATTTCGACGATGTCCACCGTATGCCCCACAGCTGCAGCAGCAGTGGGAGCAGGGACGGTGACTTACGCAGGGGTTTAAAGTGCCGGTAGACTTGCGCTGCATCTACCTACACTCTCTCCTCCTCCCCCGCCTGAGCCCGGTGTCAAGACCAAGTCAAGAAGACCGGAGACGGGGGAGGCCGCAGGTGGATGGCTCGGACGGATCCTCGCCTTGGCGCTCCACTCTGCACCCCCTGGTCCACACACAACTGACCAGGATTTTGACCACAAACAATGGGGTGATGACAGTGGGCCAGTTGTGCGACGAATGCCGACTTACGTGGGAGGGCCGTGGAAGTTGCTGATTCAGTCCGTCTCCCAGCCCACCAGTCCACTACTCCACACAACACAAACACGCACAACGGGACGGACTGCGTGGACCGAGTGGGGGCCTCAATCAGCAGCCTTCTTATCCACGACGGTTGACGTGTCGGGATGGTCTCAGACTCAAGTCGCCCGTGCAGCCCAAGCCGTACTTGCAGTATGCTTAAGATGCCGCCATACGTAAAAACCACTATTTTCGGCAAAAAGTCAAATTCAAGCGGAAAATTCGAAAAATGACTAGATGTGAGTTTCATGGTCATCAACGGGAAAGGTTTAACCAAGGTCATAGCTATTGTAATAATAATAATAATAGCTATTGGGAATGTACGGCTGTAATTTGAATGTTTGAGAAATAGATGCGCTAACCCCAGACCTAACCCCTAAATGTAACCCCTTATCATAAACCCCAACTCTAACCGCCAACACCAACAGTATTGTGTCCATCAGGTGGAGCTAACGAACCACATCTTACCCGCGACTGTTAACGGGTCGTGATAGCCCTAAGGCGGGTTAGATTGTACACAATGAGCTCGGCGTCCCTAATGTCGCCTTCATTCATCCTTCCCTTTCTCCGGCGCCAGCTCACTGTCCAAACTAGCCGGCCATTGGATGCAAGTGGACACCAACACGCGCCACACGTGACCTGGCCAGCAGAACACACCAGATTTCCCCCCCCCCCCGGAAGGTCAGAGACAGATATGAGGCATGAAATTTATCGGGCGTAATGACGGATTTAAGCACTTTATATGTCGAGATACAGTATGTGCCGCGTAGGTCATTTGTTTAGGCATTTAAGTACCGTAGGTTGGCTAACGCACGAAATGTCAACCAAAATTCTGAAATGCCTTTTCTTCTCAAAAGGATTCATTAAGAAGGGTTGCAAAACTAATAATCGTGCAGTGTAATTCTATAATAATTCAGTTACCCGAGGATGCCGGCTTTAGAATGGATTTTTTCCGGCTACACGCAGGAACTATACTCTGTAAAAAATGACTGCTTATCTAGCATGCATTTTTTCTCTGATTTTCGATTCCCTTAAACATTCAGTTATATTTCATGGAAAATACGCCTAAAAATATTCAGTATTTTGCTCTTTCGGTAGTCATTACGGCTTTTTCCAATTCTATACTCAAAAGAATGATATAATACGGCTCTGAAAACTTTCTAATTATGTCACTTGTAATACCATGGAATGTCCGTTCATAAAACGCCATGTCTCTGCATTTACCAATGTGGCTTGTAAAGTTTACAATGTAGTTCAAATTCACTGCTAAATTTTATGAACCCCATATAGTCTCCTTTTAATACCATAGGGAAATGTATGGTTTTTCGTACGCGGAAAATATACGGCTTGTAGTTTGTAAACGGTGAGTGCAAGTGTAACGGAGGGTCGGGTTCAAAATTATTCGGGAATTGAAAGCTTTTGAAATCCGAATCGGGCACAATTTGAGTCAAAACTATTAAAAAATATCCCGCAACATTCAAAAAATTCTTTGGATACGGGAATAAAGCAAAACGCAACCGGGACTGCATTCCCTGCCTGATAGATAGCCAGGGAAATACGTTGTCTGACAACTCAGATAAGGCGAATCTGTTATCCGACTTTTTCACGTCTGTGTATACTGAGCAGCCGGCTTTTGATGAAAGAGTTTACCCCCCAATTGTCAAATCAAACAGTACACTTAGCACGGTGGACTTCACAACCGACACCGTAAGGAAAACTTTGAGGCAAATACAGCCCACTAAATCCCCTGGTCCGGACGGCGTGTTCGCGAAAGCTCTGAATGAACTCTCAGACCAACTGGCCTCTCCGTTATCCAAGATCTTCAAAACTTCGATGGAGACCGGGGCTTTGCCTACCGACTGGAAGAAAGCAAATATAAGCCCCATTTATAAAGGTGGTGAGAGAACAGCCCCAAATAGTTTCAGACTAGTAAGTCTCACAAGCATCTGTTGCAAGTTGATGGAAAGAGTAATAAAAACGGAGCTGATGCGACACCTTGAAGAAAACAACTTGCTCAGTCTACATCAGCATGGATTTCGAAGCGGTCGATCTTGTTTCACCAACCTCCTAGTATCCATGGAGAGCTAGACGAAACCAATTGACATGGGCTTATCAGTCGACGCCGTGTACATCGACTTCAAAAAGGCTCTTGACAGTGTTCCACACAGACGACTTATATGTAAACTACGTCAAGTGGGTATGAATGGAAATCTTTTGAAATGGCTAACCGATTTTCTTACGGGCAGATCTCAGCCTGTGTGTATCGGAAACGCTAAATCGGAATGGGCATCCGTGCACAGTGGCGTTCCGCAGGGAAGCGTTCTGGGTCCAATTCTGTTCCTAATATATGTGAACGACTGCCTGGACTGTCTGAACTGCGAGCGAGTAATGTTTGCCGACGATCTCAAATTGTGGCAATCAATAGGGAAGCCGGAAGATTCTGTACAATTACAAGAAAATTTAAATCGCTTGCAAAAATGGTGTGATGAGTGGTGTCTTAGCCTCAATCGTAGCAAATGCCAACTTATCCGATTACGTTCGAGCAACAGGAAGCCGTTGAGGTTTGAATCTCAGTACTGTATAGGAGGTCACCAACTCGAATCAGTCAACGAGTTAAGAGACCTCGGTGTGTGGATGACGTCAACTCTCAAACCATCGTCTCACTGCGCCAAGGCATCAAAGAACGCTATGGGTATTCTAGGCGCAATTAGAAGATCCTTTATCAATTTTGATGAAAAACTTTTCGCCGAGTATTTGGCGCATATGTTCGACCAATTTTGGAATATTATGTCCAGGCATGGAGTCCCTGGACGAAAAATGATTACAGCCTACTGGAAAACGTAAAACGAAGAGCGACCAAACTAGCCAGCGGATTAAGTAGCTTACCTTATGAGAGACGGCTGAAGAAGCTAAAAATATTTCCTCTCTCCTATAGACAATACAGAGGGGATATGATCATGGCCTTCAGGATCGCCCGAGGGTTAGAATGTGCTCTGCATTTCGACGATTTCTTCGAACTGGCGCGGACGACAAATCTTCGAGGGCACCAATTCAAATTGAAGACGAAATATGCCAAACTCGAATTGCGAGCCAAATTCTTCTCCCACCGGCTGGTTGAGGGATGGAATAAATTGCCGAACTCCGTTGTCTTAGCAGAAAACGTCGAGACCTTCAAAAGAAGACTAGATGAATTTATGCTTGATGGTCAAATATTTACATGATATCAATGACTGTCATAACTGCTATGCAAATATCTGCATGTTTTTTTTCATACGTCTATCTGTGAATAGCGTTTTCCAAGGCTCCGCCTATATCCCTCATATATACTGAATTATGAATAAATCACAACGGTTGTCCTAAAAAGCATTGTTAGATTGCCCGCAAAAAAGTCGGACGAATTATGTAAGGCTTTGAAAGTTATGGTGAAAATACCGAGAGGTAGAATCGTCATCGCCCAGAAAGACGTCTGCGCGAGTGATTACGACGATGAAGTTCGACTTGGCGAACACACTGAGGCAGGGGATGTTGATGAGGCTGTCGGGGGAAGAAGAAGAATGAGAAATGCAGCGGTCGATTTACCGGTGACGGTTGACCGAGAATGTCCCCTTCCTACGGTTCTCCATGGTATATTACTAGACATGTAGAAATCCGGATCGACATGTCCCTCACCTTCCTCTTTAGGAAGCGCATCTGCTGACAGGTCAAGGTTGACGTGCGCAGCTTGGTTCTTAAGATGAGTGATTTTTTAACGTTTAACTAGGTTTCTTAACCTCTCGCGTAGTTTGTCAGTTGAATTTCGATAAAATCTTCAATTGTTGAACATTAGTCCCCTGCACTTACCGTCGTATATAGTTGTCTTATCAGCAAGCGGAAATATACTGCCATAATTTTTCCCCCTACATGGATTCAATCCTGTTACATTCTAACGGCCTTGTTGTCCGTTTCTTGAACATTTTATGGAAAAGTTTCAAGAAAATAAATTAAGAAAGTAATAGTTACATCTGCGGTTAACCTTGTGGGCAAAATCGAACATTATCAGATAACTTTCTCTAAATCCGCTCACTTGCGGGAACTTTAGAGATCCAGTTGCCTAAACCCACTATTTACCGAGGACGAGGAAAGCGTTGATGAAATAAATGTAGGTACACCCTGAGGTTCTTCTGATCACAGGAAATTTGTGTCTCTTTTCTGAACGAAGTTCCACGTAGTCAAAAAATTTCCGGTGGTGTGAATTTAAGGAAATGAAGTCGGCGTCTCTACTCATACTAGTGAACGAGGTTATGTGCAGATGTCAGCAAGCATTGGGGAACCTTTGAAATAACAATGGAAGGCTTAGTTGAGTTGTACTTTATCCTCACTTGGAACACTGGATTAGAATCAGCCGAAGTGGCCGACGTCTGCGGTGTTGAAGGCGATTCAAAATAAATACGGATGCTGGAACACGTACTGCGACAAACAATCGGCTCTGATCGGCAAAGTTCGTCAAACTGTCTCGCCGAGAATCAAGCACGCAGCGGTCAGTGTAGGTACCATTCAAAATACCGTCCTTGTCAGCTTTGACGCGGACCGACCAAGAATTCATTGCCTCTCATTCTTAGCTGTGCCAATAAAAAACGGTAAATACTACGAAATGTGCTCTCACGTCCTTGAATACGCAGAGGTTGTCGATCTGAATGAGTGGATGGACAAAAATATGACTACGGTATTCCACATAATGATGATACACAGTTACAACAACTACTACTATCACCATTACTAGCACTTCAGATACTACTGCTAAAGTCTCGGAACTCGATTGATCTTCACATCAGTTTCGTGAGTCTGGCGCAGACTTGGATAGTGCAGACCGCGAAGGCAGTGGTGCTGGTAGAAGTGGCGGGTGATGCAATACCTATTGGGGACCGAAATTACCTGAACAAGGAACTTTATTGGGCACAACAAATCCAAGGTGATATGTGATATGTCCTTTTCCTGAGTTGCCATCATAGAGCGTTATCTGGCATGTTCATGTTTCCCAAATTTACGTCACTTGCAATCCATCGGTACTTTCTCTTACCTCCTAGATGTTCGCAGAAAATTATAGATTATTGTCCAGTCGAGTGTCGTTGGGCCAGGAAACACAGCCTCCCCACACATCCACTGTGCATTCCTGACCAGTCACGCTAGTTGTTTTGTGGATAAGACTTTACTGTATTTTCTTTATTTTACATGGATGAGGATTTCCAGAACGGAACAGCAGATCACCAAATGGCAATTGATTTTCCTTCAGTTTGCTTTGCTATACTGCCATATATTCAGAGTCCGAAATTAACATACAGCATGCAAGAAGACCTGCTTGCAAAAAAATAATTGTTTTTTTTTCGTTTAGGTTAAAGAGCCTTCTATAGAACTGCATCACCCTCAGTGCTACATTTATATGAATGATAGAAACACCGTAGTAATGATATTTGCGAATCACACAGGGGCTTACGGTGTAACATGGTTTTATGAATCCGGTCCGTCAGTCGTCTCTATTTTGGAAAGAAACATTTATTTAATGCATCGGGATGATTTGAACTGCCGCCATCATTAATCGCTGCCGTGTTCAACTTACAAGGTCACGTGGTGTGAACGCGAAAATTGCTGACGATGGCAGTTTTGCCAGCGGTGTGTAAACTCGGAGTTCATGAGGTCCGTAAACCTTACCCGAGTGCTAGGCTCTACTATTATATTCACAGTCCGAAGGTACTGACGGTAATGATAACATAATCCGTTCTGACTGGACAAGAGACGAGTAATCAATTGCTAAAACATACTGACGAATTACAGAGGTACTTATTGTGTGTCGTTGTTTTGCGTCTCGCTTCCGTTAGTTCTTTCACTCTTGCGCCCAAACTCCAGCTTACACGCCGTTGGCGCCAGCGAACTCCATTTTTGTGTCGGATGCGTCTTCCCGGACTGATTCGAACCGTGGTTATCATTGATCGCGGCCGTGTCCCGGCAGAACCAAAGGTGACGTATGGTAGGCCAGGTTTCCCGAGTTGCCATTACGGAGCATTGTCTCTTTTTTTTAAATTTGTCAGCTGTCTTCTGCCGAAAATTGCTCTTATTTAACTACATTTTTTGCACAAAATGTTTGAATTACTGTCCAGCCAAGCGTTGTGTTAGATCACATAACCTTCCCGCTCATCCTTTTCACACGCATGACCGTTCTCCTTAACAACTTTGTGGTTGAGACTTTACTTACATTTACAGCATTTTACCTGGAGAGGGATTTTCAGGAAGCATCAGTGGATCACCTAGACCTTAGTCGATTTTCTTTCAACCTGCCTTGCTATACTACACATCCGTGATCCGAAATTAACATAAAGTATGTTTACTCATTAGAATACCTTCAAGCCACATATCATTGCTTTCTTCGACTGATTAACGCGTCTACCGTAGACTCAAGTGCACTCTTCCCTTCTTATGGTACTGGCTTCATACTCAGTTCTGCATTGACATGAATCTAGTAACGTCGCAGGATGATCAGTTTTACAACCCTGCCTAATTAATCCTTTTCGAGTCGAAAACGCATATCGGAATTTTGATTGACGTTGCTTGAGTTAGCCCACCTACTGTAGGTCAATATTTAATGTCCTACCTTCGCTGAGGTGTTGGTGGCTTCCATGTGCGACATTTAGGGATACTAGCCGAGCAGACAGTTTACGGGAAATGCGCTCGACACTGCTAGATCGATGCCTCAAGTGGTGAGAACAAGGGAGAGGTAAAAACACTCTCCTCGCGCACTCTTTTACTGGCAGGGCAAGAAATGGCTGGCGCGTTGAGCGCCGTGGCGTAGATACGCCAGATCGCCCCCTCTCCATTCCCTACAGTCGCGTCCAGTTTCCACTGGCTGAGCGTGGTTACGGGGTACTCCTGCTGCGTGGACTTTGTCAGCCGCGATCCGACTGGCTTCGTAGGTCGCCGTTACAGTCTTTCCGCAATTCGATCCTGGACGAGGCTCTTCCGGGCATTCACTAACGATTTATAGACTTTTGAGGGAGTTCGCAGGGTTTCGTCGTACCTTCCTGAAGGATGTCAAAGTTTTCAAATGATTTCCAATCACTAATGAACCGGCATAATCGGATAAACCACAGCTCGGAAGTAATGCGAAGCGACTTTTAGCGAGTTGGAAACACAGAAGAAATATTAAGATTTACAATTTACGTTGTTTAGAAATACCAAAGTTTTTAGAAATGCGGAAAATTCTGAAAACGTTGAACCTCATTTTAAATGAGTAAGCCTGCGTTTAATATGTACAGAAAGCCTGCCTATACAAAAAATGAGTAGACGAAATAGTACTTTAAGAGAGTTTGAACAGGAATATCCTTAAATAATAAATTGAATGACACGCATGGCGGGTAGCCAACAGCCTACAGTTGGAGTAGACAGCATAACATTCTTTCACAATAACCAGCTGTATATTTCTCGATTTTGTATTTTTAGAATTTTAGTTGACCAGGACAAGCAGGTTATAGTTCGGTTTCGTCGACAGGGTCTCTACACGAATAACATTCTCCATAGCGTCACAAGTAGATAGGCCGGTCATTAATGGATAAATTTAAATAGCAATCTCAGGAGCAATCCCAAACATATAATTTTGTATATTTTAGGAAAAAGTTCCTTCCGTTGATTGTATTTATAGTTACTTTTGATGCTGGAACACGGTAGGTATCAGATCATTCTTGAAATAGATGTGGATACTTCACGATTTTCAATGTTTTAATCGAGTGGCCATAAATGGGAATCATTAAAAGAAGACGAAGAGGCGATCAGTGAAACGGCAGGTGTTTGAGTCTGAGCTTTCAAACTTCTACATCAATCCACCACTAAGGACTGTGTAAGTGCAAAATCAATGAGCGAACATTTTTCCAATCGAACTTAGAAGGAGGGGAGGGAGGGTGAAGGGTTAGTGTCTGCGAGTGTGTCGGGTTCGAGCTGCGCGGCTCACAGTGGTGTGGTGACGCGTGCGACTGTCGGGGAAAGCGGGTCGCGCCGCCTGACTGCGTGGGCGTAACACGTGATAACTGAGGGACAAGGTGGTTTGGTAGCCCCACCAGATGGACACAATACAGTTGAGGTTGGGGTTGAGAGCTAGGGCTAGGAGTTAGGGTTAAGGGCTATGGTTAGGGGTTAGGGTTAGAGTTAAGGGTTAGGGGTTTGGGTTCAGGATTAGGGGTTGGAGTTAGGGTTACGGCTAGGGACTAACGCAACTATTCCTCATCCATTCAAAGTACAAATGTGAATTCCCAATAGCTATTCTTTTACAAACAACTACTTGCCCCTTTCGCCTGTGCATTCCCCGGTCCCACCTGTATAAAAAACCCTATTATCACCGGCACCGCATTAGAGGTCACTGTGGTTTGCTTAATTCTGATGGGGCTACCAAACCACATGCGGCCCAGGCGACATCACCTCGTCTTGTTTTTTTCGCATCATGCGGGTCAAGCGCCCTAGGCATTGGAATTTCAGCCTTATCCGCCAAAACCCGTCACAATGTAGAAGGCCTTAGTCAGATTCCCAAGGGGAATGTAGAAACTGATGTATGCCTTCCGGCACTTCTGCATTCCCTGGAGCACGACAATCAGTTCGATGATGCCGCGATCACTTAAAAATCCACATTAACTGCCCGAGTGGAGTCCATACTCTAGGCAGTTGTTGTGATGATTGGGGAGCATGCGGGTAAGACCCGACCGGCAGCGTTGAAGAGCGAGATTTATTTCTGATTATCACAGAATAGGCGGTTGACTTGTTACGTTGTTAGATGTGCACAATGGTAGCTACCCTCGGGTCCTGAGGGATATGTCCTTGCTGCCACACGTCTGGGGCCAGCGATGGGAACTAGTTCATCGGCCGCGGGTCGCAATGTTTGCAGACTCCGATCGTAATTACGTCGGAGTCTTATGCTTTTCTTATAAGAACTGTTAAATTTTGACTGTTTCTTGGGGCTATAGCGGGCGTTCCATGGCGTCATTGGTTTCCATTTTGGAGAGATCGGCCGATGTCGTTTTCGGACGGACGGTTGAGGACAGTTTTGAAGATCACAGTCCAGCTCTCCAGAATCTGCGTTTTCTCCATGAGGAGTTTGGGTCCCTCAGAAACGAGCAGCGGCGGGGTTCCTTTAGCGCGGTAACCATAGACCACCTTGGATGAGGCGAGCGAGTCCTTCATATCGTTGCAGTCCGCGTGATCTTGTATTTCTTCAGCTCTGCTACCCAAGTATTTTGCATCTACCACAGTGGCCGTTGCACCGAGCATGAGAACGGGAGATAGCAACGCTGTCTGTGTCGGCTCCACGATTGTTGTGGGATATGTTGCATAACAGGCGTTTGCTGATGTCTGGCGGTGGAAGAAATTGCACTCCTTAGTTGGCGCTTCTGTGTCTCCAATCAGGCATCCTCTTCCAAGGCTTGCTTTCCTTCCAGGCCGAGGGCCAATTAAATGCTGAAATCTGGTGATAGCCTACCTAATAGAAAGGTAGTTGCCTTCCGAGAGCTATTTTTTTTATCCCTACCGACCGTTTCGCCCATCTGGGAAGTTATTTTTTTATTTTTATCTTGTCCACTGCATGGGTAGCTAAAGGGATTTTGTTTATTTTCATTGCTTCTAAGCCGTCTTCTGATAACTCTACCACTTTTTATTTGTCCAGGGAAAGTCTCACCTAGCATATTTCCACGTCCAAAAAGTGTCCTCATTTTTGCCTAAAGTGTGTCCCCTTATCTTCTGCCTATCGTGTACTTTTTAAGTAACTCATGCGAAGTCCGTGTTCCGATACTGTTAATAATTTTTTTGTAAATCGTACAGCGATGGCCCATCAGGGGACTTGTCAGATTCGCTCTTTTCTCTGGCTCAAATATGCAAACGTCTGCTGCCCTTCAGTTATCAAAGCTATTCATTGTAAGGAAAAAAGAAACTAAGCCTTACTGATCACAACGCGGCCTAAACCAGCGTGTTATCATCGGCCGATAATCTTTAACTGACGGCGTCCGCCGAAACGTTTGAGTCATCAGTCGTCACTGTCAGCTGAGATTTTTACATGAGACTTTAATGCGGGCTTGCATGCCTCCCAAATGTTGTAAACATAGTTACTGGACGTGCATAATTTGTGCAGTGGGCTCAATCTTACGAGCAACCTGAAAGAATTTCGGCTTACATAATTTATTAATGTCAGCTAGCCAGCTATTTTCTCAGTCAGCTTATCCCTAAAAGTGATTAATGGAAGATATGATTTTATGCGGATGCCATAAACTTAGCGCTTGAATTAAAATATTTGGTGAAAACTGGTTAAAAAATATAATTATTTAAACACTCCTTTTTTTCGCATGTAGTTAGTCTTTTTTGTTCACTTTGACCCAACTGTGAAAAATTCAGCGCCGACTTCTTCACAGGTGGGTCAAAGTGAATTGTTTGAAATTTGTCATAACACCTAGTAATCAGTCTATTTATTTTGGAAATACACAGTCATGCGTTCGCGGCCTCCGCTATTGTATCTTAATCAAAGTTACATTTCACGCAGTTCATCACAGCTACCGTACGTAGATTAATCCCCTCACTTCGACGCAGTTCTAAAAATGGTTCAGGCGGGTCGACTTGAATTGCACTCAGGGTTTCGGAGTATGTAGCTTCATCTGGAAATCCTGAGTCTCACGTAATAACTAGTTTTTACGTGTTTTTCCCGCTTATTCTTCCTGTCTGCATAAACTGCAGCACATTTCCCTCAGTGAATGTATAGGACACATATCTTTTTACTTTCCTGATTGTCTTATATGTTTTACGCAAGAATTAAACCTAAGCATAAGCTGCATGCCAATATCAGAAGGATTGTGACTAGGGAGACAGTTCGAGAAGCAAAATTGACCAACCAAATAGTTCTGAATTGTGCTGCATATCAATATCGTATAGGGTGACATCCTATTCCATCTTTCTTGAAAAATATCATCAGCGCATAACGGCATCTTACTAATAGTGCATAGGAGTACTTAGAGTTGCATAAATAAACGTCAACTGGACAGCATCGAAACATTTGAACGCAAGTGCGATAGTAGATTTGATTACAAAAAATGCTCAAATCCGTAGACTGCTTGTTCAGTCGACATCCTCTCTCCAAGAGCCAGAATGAAATAAAACAGTTCCCCAAGAAGAACGGTGAAAAATAATATTTCACTAATTATTTAAGTTCATATATGTGGAAAACCGCGCATAGTATATGTTGTTCTCTTTATCGAGGCAAGCATTTTTTGGTTATCCATTTTCATCCATTTTTATACTGTCCAATGGACCGTATTCCAGAGAAATTGTATTTCACCGCACGCAAAAAGAGAAAGCATTTGCTGCTTGATATTCTTTCCTTTAAAACACGATGTCCAACCTTTTAATACGTTCTCTCACCCCCCAAAAGATTTTCTAATAAGCAAAACCAAAACTGTATAAACGAATTCTACCAACAGACAAAATTGCTTTTTTGTTCCTGTTTATTTGATAGGATTCGCTCAAGTCATGGCACTTTGTTAATTATAGCAATTCGCATATCTGCCTCCACATCCTGGCGATTTCTGAATTTTGTTTAAATTGACAAAAGGACACTAAATCTAGGCCCGCGTAAATGTCGTCGCAAGGGAGCTGGAAAATAACATAGCAGGGGCGCAGCCAGTACACATAGAATCAACAGTTCGGATAACCAAGTCATACTTGGAAGGCGTTTTTTAACTTTTATGGTTGTTTTCACATCTTCCGTTATGGCAGGATCACGGACATATCTCATCAATGCAATGGGTCGACTGCAATTTGCAACACCAATTGTCTCATCTAACTGGAGGGATATTATTTGGGGACCTGCCTTTATATCAGCGGCAACTTGATCCAAAACGTCTAAACTGAAATCACCTATGCGGCTTTGAATTTTATAATAGCACTAACTCACTCATGTTTGAGGCTTCTTTTGCCAGAATAATTGTTGCAGTTCCTGTTGCCCGCGGTCGTTCGCACTCTTCCGCACTCTTCGCATTTGGCTACTTTATGCTCCACGTGGCATGACGCCATCAGCAGTGATTTTTCAGTTGGTATAAAACCTAATTTTGGAAGGATTACTCGAGAGTTAAATCGGGCTCTCTTGTCTTCCAGTCATTTAACATTACGGCCTGCAAAATCTGGACCACCATGTCGGTTGATAAAATATTCTTGCAGTTTAGGTGTCTTCAGATTTACTTTTGAAAAGACAGCAACACAATGTGTGCACTGGGATTTTTACACATCGTCATCTGTTTCAGTGCAAGCGAAATCAAACTTCATATAATCGTTATTCCGTTTTCTGCTCCTTGGCATCATGAAGTGCTAATAAAAATTGAAGAAATATAGCCTAAAATAGGGATCAAGAAAAACGACAATTAGTAGGCAGTATAACGCAAGTATGCTGAATATTTATCAGAGACAGGACTGAGATGAGTTAACTGGCGTATGAGGATTAATTAGTATATATGACGGCACAAAATGCGAATGGTGTCAGAAATATGCGAGAAAACATCTGCTGTGGACGGAGACGCAGTAAATCTGTTTTGCACGCGCAGCAATGTCGTGCGGGTAGTTTTTGAACAATTATTTATTTTAAATAAGAAATTAAATACTATCTTGCATCCCTAAGATTGCAAGCACCCCTGGTCGAAAGTTCCTACTTTAAAAAGAGGAGAGAGGTTTTTTGGAAATCTAGCGTTGGCAGAAACCGCATGCTTGGCCCGTTCCTCCACAGAGCCACGTTTGAAACTACAATTGAGGGACCAAATATAACTCACATGTATCTCTTTCGCCAATCAACCTACCATGGCAGGGAAAATTCGGAATTGCAACCAGCAGTGATAAGAGAAGTTTGATAGTCTATTTCTGGCCTACCGGCTCTCCCCGATTTCCCAACTATGTTACCTGAGGGGTCCGGGGCAAGGGCGTAGTATCCTTAGATTTCATGTCTAACAATCTGTCAGTAGGCTTTGGGCTCGCATCCTGTCTGCTATTATAAACATCCTCTAGCAGGGGGACTTTTAGCCGTCTGATTTAATTGTGGAACATAATAAGTATGGTTTTCTTTCACGTGGATTGTCGCGTCCAGCGTCGCGGCCAATGGCGACTGCCCAAACTGGCCAATCATCTTCGAGGCTGGCTTAGACATGACTTCACTAAAAGTACTAGACGTCTGCTCCGCCGGCTGACACGCGCGGACGCCGCTATCGCGGCGTCGGGCGTGGCCTCATCCTACTGCCAGCTTCTACCAATCTCTTCGTCAATAGTTCTGCACAGAATATAACATCCACTCAAATGGCGCCCCATTTCTTCTCTTCCTTTTCGGAAATGGCCCTGACGGTCACAGTGACTAGGGTCTCCCTATGGCTTAGGCCGCCGCGATGAGCTCGCCGATTGCTCTATTTAAATACTTGTCCCGTTGTGCCGTTGGGGCTTGACCTAGAGCATCGCTGGCAGTAGCTCAGCGACCACTAGTATCTGGAGACTAGACTGGTTGACTGATGACGGCTAACAAGTCAGAAGTGGCCATACCAGTCTGCCTTGTCTTGTTCGGTAGTACTGTTCTGGCGGTATCACATGGCGCTGTGTGGCTGCTAGTGGAGGTCAAGAATGCTCCAAGGCACAACGGGACTAGGGAGTCCCAAGACGCGAAAAGTGAACACCTCCTGCCACAGAATATCTCTTACTGTTATCCATGCTGCACATATTGATATCTGCTGTGCCACTGTTTGTGGGGCTGTGGATCGAGTACCAAAACATAACGGTGGTGAGTAGGTCGGTGGGCGCTCTCTACCATAGTTTATATATTTATATACATAATGGTAGGGGGCGCGCACCGATCGTTCATACGGAACTCACTCGTTCCGTTGTGCCTTAAGAGCTCTCTCTCGAGCCCAACCAGCAGCCGCACAGCGGCGCATGATATATAGGCAGTATGTTATTACCGACAAAGACAAGGGAGACTGGAATGGCCATTTCTGGATTATCAGCCGTCGTCGAAGTGTGGAACACCCGAGGCTCGAACTCGCGACCTGTCTTTGTCGGTAAGCACATACTGCCATTATCATGCGCCGCTGTACGGCTGCTGGTTGTGCTCGAGAGAGCCCGTAAGGCACAGCGGAACGAGTGATTTCCGTAAGAACGATCGATGCGCGCCCCCTACCATTGCATATTCCCGATCGAAACCGACAGGGCAACGGGCTCGTGGCCCAGTGGTTAGAGGCGTGGATTCTAACTAACAGGTCGCGAGTTGGAGCCTCGGGTGTTCCACACTTCGGGCCTGAGTATGACTGGCTGACGACGGCTAATAACCTAGAAATGGCCATTTCAGTTTCCCTTGTCTTTGTCGTTAAGAACATACTATATATATATATGTATATGGAAGAAGAATATATATATATACATTTAATACATAAGCAGCTCGCTAAGCGTGCGAGAGGCCAGACGCAGACAGCTGTTTTAAGGTCGCTACCGATCATCAGTACGTCATGGGCCTTACGAAGTGAGGTATATAAGCATGTCAAGTGGGCGTTTAACCCTCACTGTTGTGGTCAGGATCTCACTCAATCCCATTCTGTCCGCTCGCCATCTAGCTACTGGCGACAACGGAGGCTGTGTCATAGGACACACATAATACATAGGCAGCTTGCTAAGATTGCATATATAAAGACAACTTCTTACAGGTCGTCTTCACTCGAGTCTGCAGTTAAACTAGTCGTAGGGCTGGTCATAGTTAAGCAGTTGTGAGACGGAAGCAGGTCAACCGTTGGCGTGTGAGGCCAACTACGTCCCCCCTGTCTTCTAAGGTCTTAAGCTTTCTCGTAGGCGCCAATTGATTCATCTGTGACACTAGGAACTACAGCTGGATTAAGTGTCCACGAATAATTCGGGTGACAAAAATAATAATGCAATTTAAATTAATGGTCCCGTTGGTAACGCATGGGGAATAGGGTCCTCAGGACCATTTTATTAGTAACTTAACCCATTTTAGCCAGAGTTAAACCATTATATATGTAGTAATATATAAGTGAGAGCAATTTCTGATATTTATTGATTTTCATTGTAGCTAGTTGGCGGAAATTATTGCTGAACGACAACTATCAAATTAGGTATCTAAGGGACATAATTAGCACTTCAGGTTAAGTGCATGATCACCGCGTCCAGGATATTAGTAGGACAGTCAAGTCAGTAATTACCAATTGAGCAACAGTTAGCATTTTCCAGCTCATACATTTTGATCCTCTTATTAATGCTTATAATGCGTTCCCCGTCCTTCACATCCATTAATTTCCTTATATACGCCCCATCAAGTCAGTGTCTGTTTCTAGTCTGACAATTAATAGAACAAACGCATGTTGGAACTGCAGCTCATCGTCCACAGTCGAAAACACCTGTCATTTTAATAAACCGCCAATGTAATTTTTGCAGTTTGCGTCTGCGGTCCCGCAAACTACAATCCATACCAACTCAGCTATAATTCAAAATTAATTATAAGAGTCGAATCTGGTTAACCCATGCGATGTCTTCGGCTGGCGTGAAACAACGGGTACACTCGAATTTCACCTAAATCAACAGATGCTGTTGGGGCCTCAACAAAATATAGAATCGAAGCGACCTATCCAAAATATTTAAGTAGAGCACGTGAAAAGGAACCCTCACAGTAAAGGTGACCTTACGCAAAATTCCAGAAAAGGAACCTCGTCCCCTTCTCTAACCCTGAAATTGAACCTAGTCTTTCTGTACTATGACGCAAGGCCACAATATAAATTTATTGCGAAATCATACAAAAAGGCTAAAACCGGAAACGTCCGACTACAGTGCACAAACGTAAGCTGCTGTATTTGACGCTGGAGACTCTTAGTGAATACATCGAGAGAACCACGGAGGGGGGGGGGGAAGTTGAACGTGGATTTGCGGCTTACTATAATTAGCGCAGAATATGGGTTTTTTGACGAATGGCACAATCACTCACTTCACGATAGTTCGACCGTCGCATCCGACGATGTCCACCGTATGCCCCACAGACTGCATTGTGGAAGCAGGGACCGTGACGTGCGCGAGGGGTATATAGTGCCAGTAGACTTGCGCTGCGTCTACCACACTCGCTCCTCCTCCTCCTCCGCCTATATTTTTCGTCCTTTCACACCCACTTTCAATAGTTCTCATGGGGTACAGCTTAGAGAATAGTCGTATACTTGCTCCACTGACACGCGCAATTCTAGACCTGCAGAAACAACTGCCTCCATGCATGACAGGTGTGTTAGCTTCTGAATTGGGACTAATTCATGTTAGACTATCGAGGCAGTGTACAAGGCCTTGACAAAAACGGTTAACAATCCTCTCTTTTTATTTGTTGTCATCATGTAGAAATTGCTTTTTTAAAGAAAGCATTGAGCTCTCGTGCGATAATATCAACAAAGCAAACGACGGCTTTGTGCACTATCCGTAAATATTATAAGGGAATTAAACTTTCAAATTTGTGGGCAAAGTTAAGGAAAAAAAGCAAGATTTTTTGAGCGTCAGCCCATAGGTCCAGTTCTGTTTGACGCCTAACTGGAAAGCTGGTGGAGACTGGATGTGTAATGGTAGCCAAACCACATCAAGTTTAGTAGAACGTTTTCACCGGGTGCGTTTATACTCTCCGTTTCAGTGATTTTAACTGTTCATGGTCCCACTGAATTAAACACCCCACCAGAACGCAGCAAATTTTTGAGAACGAATGATGGGCACATATAATTTAAATGCATATGCAATTGCAATGGCCCGACGGCAACCATAAAACGACTGCACTAATGAATGTTTCTCAGGGGTTCTCGGATGAGCAGATTATTCAAGTACCTTTTCTATCCAATTATAATTTCAGCAGCATTCTACAGTTCTGTAATCACATTTAGGCATAATTAGCAGGAAGCAGAACTGTAGTAACTCTCTCTTGATCTTCCAGGTTCACGGGGCCGAAAGCGAATGAATGCGGCTAGCAACCTTATCTGACCTCAACGCTTGTTGGATCTGGCAATTCGGCCCTTTTGAGAACATCACTGCAGCATAAATGCAGGTCGTGCAAAGCAGATATTTTCCTCACAGTCTTATTCAATTTTCATGGCTAGCCGTTGCTTTTGGACTTTTCCAGACCACTTGGTCTGTCAGCATGCCCTTGCTACTACTTTGTACAAGAAAGTTTCAAGCCCTTGGTACTATGAACTCTGCCCTCCATATTCCCAATTCGGGGATCCGTTTAAGGCCTGAAAAAGTAGAAAAGTCGGAGCTCACAAAGAGCTTAACATTGCCAGACTTTCTTCGCCTAGTTTTGGTTTTAAAGAAAGCCAGACCCGTAAAAACAACCAATTTTTGTCATTTCCTGGGGGTAAATGTGCACGTAGTAGAAGGCAGACTACAGGCAAACAGCATATATCCGGCCGAACTGTTTTTGCCATTTACTGTACTTGAGAGTGAACAGTATGCTGTGAGGTATTCCCGCAGTTTGTGTACTGTGAAAGTTTTCCCAGCACTTTTTCCAACTTTGGGTAATAAAAATACACCTAAAACATTCGTGGTTTAGGCATGCTTCAGAATGCGTGTGCTTCAGTCATTTGCAAACACCATTTCCTTCGGCCTGCGGGGTTGACAGGTACGCCTTGTCGTTGATGTTGTGGCGGTCAAGGATGTGAGATCAACTTAAACCACGCACAATAAGTTCGTTTCGTCTAATGACAGAAGTCAGGGAGCTGTGAGGACTAGTTTATTCAGTACACAGGGCAGGTTGCCGTAAGTTGGCTGTTTGCTTGCAACAGAGATAAGCGTCCGTTCACGGAGAGCGTCAGTCGCGGTGTGTTGTTTACGCGGGTGTGAGTGTCTGGGTCAGCAGAAGGGGGTGACTGTCTGAGAGTTGGTCGTGTGATTGGACAAATTAGGGGAGGAATGGAGGGCGCATACTCACAAGGCCTCACGGGAATCAAGCCAGAGCTTTCGACGCGCGTTAGGTGATAGTAGTTTGTGAGGGCAGCCGGGAGTCACTGGCACCTGCTAGACCCCCTCCTCCACGCCCTCATTCCAGCATGAGGTGAGTTATGCCACATAAACCGCCCACGTTCACGCCAGTCCCGGCAACCGCATGTCTCTCTCCCCCCCCCCCCACCCTACCGTGGTCTGAAATATAGCACTGCTCTTCTAACCCACGTAGGAGTACAAAGGTTGGGCCATGGTTAAATGGGAACGCTTGTTTTTCTGAAGTGGGGTAATCAATAAGTTATGGTAATACTCTCATTTTTTCAATAAACCCTCGGAAGCCCGATGTAGGTATACGGGTACACTGTTGGTGTCGACATAAAAGCATAAGGCATGCGCCGAAAAATAAAAAAAACAGCTGGCCAATAATTTCGACATATTTTCAGATAAAATGTATGGGCA
>CACRXP010000976.1:15694-42730 GCA_902702965.1 Spirometra erinaceieuropaei
ATAAGGTAGCCAGGTGGCAGAACTGAAATGCACATTGCATCTGTTTCATTCCCTCTGAAATTAATCCGTAACCGGGAGTAATTCGGTCTATTTGCAATTTGCAGGCTCTGACTGAAATTTTACATAAATTTTTGGGCACTAGTTCATCAGCCATAACGGACTAACAGCATTATTTTCATAATTTGCTAACATACAACCAATAGTACTTTGATGGGTTGTGTGATGCACCGTACACATGCTCCGCCGCAGCCGTGTCATGCAGAGACAGAATATCAGCAAAACGCGTGTCTGGATTTTCAGCTAGTATGTCAGGTATGGTATATCGTACGACCTATGAAATAAAACGCCTCTCCCCTCACTGAAATCCCTGCTTGTTACTTGCTTCCGTTGAGTAGGCATCTGATCCTTTCAACGACAATGTGCGGGCAGCTGGAGTCAGCCCCTCTACGCGGGCTGCGCGCGAGCCGGCTGGCACATGGCCATCTTTTGTTCAGTGTCAACAACCAATCCGAAATGTGAGCGACCAGAGGCGACGAACACTACGCTCTGCCGAATACGCTCCTCGGCTCACCTCCCAGTCATTCACGGGCAAGAGGTCATGGAGTGTAACATTGAACATGTTAGCCAAATGTTGGAGTGGTGTCCGCTAACTCAAGCGTTTGTGCTAAAGTGGGTGCAGTCGAGCAGACAGGCCTGTCGCCGACTTTTGCTCCGTGCTGACAGTCAATCCGAAATGTGAACGACCAAAGTCGACGATGACTACGCCCTGCCAGCGCACAGTATGCTGCGTGGCCATGCTTTGCTGATCATAGCATAGTAGAAGCTCACAGTCTCTAGGGCCAGACGGTGCCATACTTGAATTCGGAACCCAAGAAACGGGCCTCGTTTAAAAAGAACCCCTGTTCTGATCAGAAGGTCGATCAGCTCATAGGGAAAGAAGTGCAGTGTAAACCAGACGTTTGATGAAGTTCTTACTTTTAATAATGGAAAATGTATACCAACAGGAAACAGGGAAGACCGAGGTCGCAGCCATACTTCAGCAAGAAAACGGTACGACCGGAGAGTTCAACCCGGGTCCAGTTGGTCCCTCAGTTGAATGCCTTACCAGTTGACAGGCACCTCACGCTCAAGTAGCATGAGATTGGTGTTCGCTCATCTGGCCACTATGCGGCAGATGGTATGAGTACGTTTTTGCCTTGGGGCTCTTATCTGCGGAAGGACGGTGTTTTGCCGTACAAGCTAGCTAGGCGGCAGAAATGAACTATAACACTACAGTTTTTCATTTCCTCAGCACTTAATCTCTAACTCGGAGTAAGTCAGTCTGCTTGCGCCTTATAAACTTAGACTGATATATTATATGGATATTTGGGTCGAATTTCATCAGCCATAACGGAATAATCGCATAATCTCCATAAACTGCCAACATGCAACGAACAGTATTTTGATGAGTTGCACGATATATCATTCTTGGAAGTGCAGGTACTAGTTGGAAGCCCATACACGTGTTCGGCCACAGCTGTGTCACGCTGCGGCAGAATGTCGGCGAAATGTGCGTTTGGGTTTGTAGCTAGTATGTCAGGTATGGTATGTCGTACAACCTATGAAATAATACGCCTCTTCCTTCGTTGAAATCCCTGCTTGCCGCTTACTTACCTTCGTTGAGTAAGCGTCTGAATCTGGCTACTGACCTTGGAAATACTTTCAACAGTATGTCCACCAAATCTAACCTGACGATAACGCATTTGAAATTAGGCTCATCCGGCTTACTATATTGATAGCGACTTACGCCATACGGACACGGAGCAAGAAAACGTGGTGACTTTGTTCGGCAGCTTCACGAAAATTGGTGTGTAACAAAATGAAATCATACTGATGCATGGTATGGGGGTTGCGCACCGAGCGCGTTACGGAAATCTCTCTTCGCGTTGTGCCTTAAGGGCTCTCTCTCCAACCCAACCAGCAGCCGCAGAGCAGCGCATGATATAGACAGTGTCCGGATCGGATGCGATCCCTGTTGAGGTCTACAAGCACGGCAGTCCCCAAATCATGGATCATTTGACTGCGCTCTTCCAGGAGATGTGGCGTCAAGGTGAAGTCCCGCAAGATTTCAAAGACGCATTAATCGTGCATCTATACAAGCGAAAAGGAAGCCGCCAACTCTGTGACAATCACCGTGGCATCGCCCTGGTGAACATGGCCGGGAAGATCTTCGCTCGAATCCTCCTCAACCGCCTGCACAATTATCTAGAACAGGGTTTTCTACTAGAAAGACAGTGTGGTTTCCGTCGTCATCGCGGGACCACGGATATGATCTTCGCCAGCTACAGGAGAAGTGCCAGGAGATGCGGACCCACCTGTACTCTACCTTCGTGGACCTGACGAAAGCCTTCGACACGGTGAATTGTGAAGGACTGTGGAAGATCATGCAGAAATTCGGCTGTCCGGAGCGATTCATTCAGATGGTGCGTCAGCTGCACGACGGCACGAGTCACGGACAACGGAGCCGTCTCAGAGGCATTCGCAGTGACCAACGGAGTGAAGCAGGGATGCGTGCTGGCGTCCACCCTATTCAGTCTAATGTTCTCTGCCATGCTGATGGACGCCTATCGTGATGAACGTCCCGGGTTCTGCGTCGCCTATATAACGGACGGTCACCTTCTCACTCAACGGCGGATGCACTTCCAGTCGCGCGTATCGACAACCACCGTACACGAACTTCTCTTCGCCGACGACTGCGCCCTGAACACCATCTCGGAAGAGGACATGCAACCGAGCATGGACTTCTTCTCCGCAGCCTGCGAGAACTTCGGTCTGTTCATTAACACGCAGAAGACGATGGTCATGCATCAACCGCCACCCAACACATTGGTATTACCAAAAAAGACAAGGGATACCGTAACATCAATTTCGTGCTTACTAGCTGTCATCAGCTAGCCAATACCCAGGCCCGATGTATGCGACCGCCGTGGCTCGTACCCGCAGCCTGTTGGTCATAAGTCCAAGGCCCTAACCACTGAGTTACGGGCTGGTTGTCCCGTCGGTTGCGATCGACCATGTTAACATTGGTAGAGCGGCTCGCCACAAGTAGTCATGCCAGTTTTCCTTGTCTTTTTGGTAATGTAGCTTTTTAATTTACTTAGAAATCAACTGCGAAGCTGGGTTAGATCAGTATATTTAAGGTTTATAGGCTTAGACATAAGTTTTTATCAAGTGAATAATTTCAGAAATTAGTCAGTGCAGGACTTGGAGTTAAATCTCCGGGACATGACTTTTTAGGGTCAGAACCGAAATTTCAATGAACATTCGAGTCGAAGACAATCAACTACCGTGGAATAACCACGTAATGCCCATTCTAAAAACAAGTAGTACTAAGAGTAGTATGAGTAAGTGTTTATTTACGAATATTTGGACCGAATGCTATCCGTCACAGCTGATAACCGCGTAGTATTCATTAACTGCCGACAGGCAGCTAGTAGTATACTTTTGGGTAAGGTGATTCCATACTAACAGTACAAGTAATAGCCAAAAGCTCATACACGCGTGTTTCGCCGATATTCTGCCGCTGTATGACACAGTGGCGAGGGGTTCGACTCGTCAATGGGGCCCCATAAACTTAGGTCTGAGCCTATAGACCTTAAATATACTGACCTACTCCATGTCCGCAGTTAGTTTCTGAGGACATTAAAAAGCAACGATTTCTAAGTTAGATTATGTACCAGAAAGCAGACAAGGAATGCTGGGGGACCCACTGATGAGCCGGACCCCTGGCAGCTGTGTCATGCAGCGGCAGAATATCGGCGAAACACGCGTGTATGGGCTTTTGGCTAGTACCTGTGCTGTTAGTATGGTATCACCTTACCCTAAAGTACTGATATTATACTTATATTACGGGCCGCTACGCGGCTGCTGTTGGGGTTCGAGAGAGATTTTCGAGGCACAACGGAACGACCGAGTTCCGTGACGAGATCGGTGCGCCCCCTC
Organism: Spirometra erinaceieuropaei; assembly: GCA_902702965.1. Taxonomy (NCBI): domain Eukaryota; kingdom Metazoa; phylum Platyhelminthes; class Cestoda; order Diphyllobothriidea; family Diphyllobothriidae; genus Spirometra; species Spirometra erinaceieuropaei. Next base: position 19,676 of record CACRXP010000976.1, read on the forward strand.
TATCATCGCCAATATACACGATCGCAACCGACAGGACAACGAGTCCGTGACTCTATTATTATGGAGTAGGATTTCTAACGAATAGGTCGAGAATCCGAACCTGGAGTGCATACTTCAGGATTGAGTAGGAATAGTTGATGACGGCTAACAAGCCGAAATTTAGGCACTCCACTCTCCGTTGTCAGTAATGTTATATTATTGCATAATTCTACGGCTCCAACGGCGGCCGCCGATTCAAAACCGTGGATAATGTTACTTATCTCGGAAGCGCACTTCCCGACTGAGCAAGAATCGACGATGAGGTTGCCCACCGGATCTTCAAAGCTAGCCAAGACTTCGGTCGGCTGCGGATTCCATATGGGATCACCACGGCCTCCAACTTGAAGATGTACAAGGCCGCTGTCATGACGACTCTTCCCCACGGAATAAAGGCTTGGACCGTCTACTCCAACCATGCCAAGAAACTTGACCACCTCCATCTCAGCTGCCTTCACAGAATACTAAAGCTGAGCTGACAAGACAGGATCCTGGAACAGGCCGGAATCCTCAGCATTCACGCTAGGCTGAGGCGAAAAACGTGTCTGGGTTTTCCGCTTTCAACAGTTTGTCCATCACATTCCTTGCCCTTGGCGTTTGGCTATCTAGCTTAACCATGATGTGTATTGAATTATGCTGATCTTGTTCACTTTACTAGTGGCGGCTAACAGCATAAGGCCGCAGAAAAAGGTAACACGTTTACTTTGTACTTTGTATGTAGAACATTAAATCATGCTAATGTGTGGTAGAGGGACGCGTACCAATCGCATTACGGAACCCACTCGCGGTGGGGCTCTTTCTCGAGTCCCACAGCGGAGCGTAATATAAGCGAATATCCTTACCGAGAAAGACAGGGGAGACAGGAAAGACCAGTTCTGTCTTGTTGGTCGTCATCAGTCAGTCATACCCAACCCCAAGTGTGAATCACTTGAGATTCGAACCTGGGATCTCTGGTCATGGAGTTTGAAGTAAATGAGATGGGGCTCAACAAGAGAAGCTGGAATTTGATGATTTCACCGATGGGGACGTCGTAGGAAAAAAAGTTTTCACAAGATGACATGCCATGAGGCCAGTCGGTGCCTAAAATAATAAAACAACCTTTGTGTTAACAGGTCGATTAAAACGGTTAGCATCGGACATAAAATAAACTTTTAGCTTTTGCTAAATCTGCTTATTAAAACTCTTGCGGTTAAATTACTTTCCTTTCAATGAAAAAGTCGCTTAGATGCGTTACTGGAGTCTAGGACATGTAATAGCATAGGACATCGCACGAATACATTCCAACATCCATTTTCGCCAAAATTTACTGATATTTTACTTGATACAATTATGCAAACACAATTTCTACACAAGAAAAGGACATTTTATTGAACGAAATGGATGAGCGAACAAAATGCTCAACGTTAAAGGCGTCCAGAAATTCTCTCATCAGTTCCCGTTATCACATTTTATGAGATAGGTCACGCACTGTAGGTCAGAATCAAAGAAGGATTTGGGATAGTTCCAATCCCAAGCCAAACTATAGCAAAACCAACCTTTTCTTGCATTAAAGTGCGTCTGAAGTCGTTTAAAGACATACGGAAGAGAGCATCAAGTTGATGTGACTCACAAACCGACCAGCCTATCACTTGCGTAGCCTGTACACCCAAAGGATGGTATTAGCTAGTTGATTAAGAAAAGTGGCGCCTATGAAATCGCCTGCAATGCCCTCGGTACAGCATATTGTCGCCAGACTGTCACGGCTGCCTCCCCGCACATACAGTGCGTGACCGATCTCATGAAATGTGGGCCGAAATTCTGAAATTTCTTTTCGATTAGGAAGGATTACTTAGGTGAGGTTGTAATATTGATTAGCGCGCAGCATAATCCTATAGTATTTCGGACTCACCAGGATGTCGGCTTTTGGATGCATTCCTTTCGGACCTTCCGCATAAACTGCGGTCGGCAAAAAATGACTACATAAGTAGCGTGCATTTTTCGTATTGATTTTCGATGGTCTTGCAAATTCAAATATATTTTATAGAAAACGTTCACAAAATATGCTTTCTTTTACTCGTTCGGTAGAAAATCACGTTGTCTTTATATGTTGTGCCTGAAGAACGTGTATGTTTGGGTTTTAAGCAAGTTTTCCAATTCCTGAATAATTTTGAGCCAGGTCTGCGTTTAGCGATTTCATTTTACAATGTGCATGCTTTCCGCGTAAGGAAAATCATATACTCCTCCGTGCCTTCAAGGAGATACAACATAAAATTCATAAAATTTTGCAATGGATCCGGACTGTGTTGTACATTTGATGAGAAGCCTTGATAAACGTACATGTACGATGTTGTATATATGGACGTCGCACGGTCTTGAAAATCTCATAATTAGAAACTTTTTAAAATACGAAATATATTCTTTCTTCGAGTATAAAATTTGAACACATTGTGATTTTCTAACGACGGAGTAAAAGAAAGCATATTATGTGAACTTTTTATATAAAATATATTTGAATTTGTAAGACCATCGAAAATCATTACGAAAAATTCATGCTACTTATGTAGTCATTTTTTGCAGATCGTGGTTTCTGCAAAAGGTCAGAAAGGAGTGCATCCAAAAGCCGACATCCCATTGAGTCCGAAATGCTATGGTATTTTTCTGCATGCCAATCAATATTACAACTCCATCTAAGTAATCCTTCCTAATCGAAAACACATTTCAGAATTTCGGCCAACATTTCATGAGATCGGTCACGCACTGCATGCGACCCCCGAGGCTTGAGCTGTCGACCTGCTGGTTAGAAGCCCAACATCCTGATCACTGAGCCACAGGTCGGTTGTCCTGTCTATCACGATCGGGTATGACAGGCTAATTAAATGACAGATCTGGCTCAAAATTATTCGGGAATTGGAAAACTTGTTTAAGACCCAAATATACACTTTCTTCAGGTAGAAAATATGAAGACAACGCGATTTTTTACCGAACGAGTAAAAGAAAGCATACGTTGTGCACGTTTTCTATAAGATATATTTGAATTTGTAAGACCATCGAAAATCAGTACGAAAAATGCATTCTCCTTAAGTAGTCATTTTTGCAGATCGTGGTTTCTGCAGGAGGTCCACAAGGAGGGCATACAAAAGCCGACATCCTGTTGAGTCCGAAATGCTAAAGGATTATGCTGCATGCTAATCAATATTACAGCCCCACCTAAGTAATCCTTCCTAATCGAAAAGACATTTCAGAATTTCGGCCAACATTTCATGAAATTGGTCACGCACTGCATGCGACCCCCGAGGCTCGAACTCTCGACCTGCTGGTTAAAAGTCCAACATCCTGACCACTGAGCCACGGGCCCGTTGTCCTGTCTATCACGATCGGGTATGGCAGGCTGACGGCCTCTAATAAGCCAAAAAACATCAGTCTCCCTTATCTTTGCCGATGATGCTATTCTGCCTATGGTGTACGCCTCCGTGCGGCTTCTGGCGTGGCTCAAAAGAACACCAAGGCACAGCGGGATGGGCGAGTCCCGTAACGCGATCAGTGCGCGCCCCTCTACCATGGTTACTATGCCCGATCACAACTGACTTGACACTGATCCCGTGGCTCAGTCATCAGGTCGTTGGACTTCTAACCGACGAGTCGCGAGTTCGAGCCTCGGAGGTTGCATACTCCGGGTGTGGCTAGCGGACGACAGGTAAAAAGCCAGAATTCGCCATTCCAGTCTCTATTGCCTTTGTCGGCAAGGTTCACTACCTGCTTAATTCAGGGCTTGTTAGCAAATACGCTCTCCATAAGTGTACGCGCTACTATAGGACTACATACGCCGATGCTAGTTCTGCTGGAACGGCTCTCACAGACATGAAGAACAGCGTTCAACAACGACTTTGGAATGATGTTTATGAGTTTACGACCTCGAGCGATACAGTGCGTTCTAAGAGGTTGGTTTCAACCGGGGGTAAAGGGTGGTCATACTTCACCCTGTCCGCCTAGACTAGTCCTCTGGCGTGAACTCGTATTTCTGAAAGGTGCCTTTAACAGTTTTGCCTAAACTGACTGACCCAGTGTCCTGGCAATTTATATAAGAAGGACACTTGTTAACGCAGGAGTTGGACAATAAGGACACCTGACAGCTAAGGTGAGATCGCCAACCCCTAAGTGGAGTAGAATAATTTTTGGCGGATCGCTCGTTGTGAAATGCGGGAAACAGTCGATATTCCGCGCCTGGCAGTTTGTCCAAATGTTCTGTCAGAACGATCTTCGCATGTAAAATAAGTGGGCTAACTGATGAGATTTCAACCGAAATTACGAAATGTGTTTTCGTTTCGAAAAGATTAATTAAGTATGTTTGTGAAACTAGTCAGCCTGCAACATAATTCTATAATATTTCAGTTACCTCTGGCTGTCGGCTTTCGAGTGAACTTCCTTCCAGCTGCATGCAAAAACTACACTCTGTAAAAAATGACTACTTAAGTAACATGAATTGTTCTCATTGATTTTCGATGCCCTTAAATATTTAATTATATTTCATGCAAAACATGCATAAAAATATTCATTCCTCTACTCATTCGGTAGATAATAACGTCTTCTTGCAATCTTATACTCGAAGGAGAGACATAATTTGGTTTCAAAAACTTTCCCAATTCCGGAATAATTTTGGACCCGTTCTACCGTTACACTTGGATTCAGGGTTCCCAAACTACAAGTCGTATATTTTCCGCGCACGGAAAACCAGACATCTCTCTATGGTAATAAAGGGAAACCATATAGGGTTTATAAAATTAAGAAGTGGATTCGATCCATATTGTTAACTTTACAAGACACATTGGTAAATGCAGAAATATGACGACTAATGAACGGCTATTTCACAGTATTTAAAAGTCCCACAATTAGAATTTTTTTAAAACCGAATTACCTCCCTCCTTCGAGTATGAAATTGGAAGAAGACGTAATTTTCTGCCGATTGAGTAAAATAATGAATTTTATATGCATGTTTTGCATGAAATATAATTGAACTTTTAGGGGCATCCAGAATCAATGAGAAAAATGCATGCTACGGAAGTAGCCATTTTCACAGAGTGTCGTTTTTCCATGCAGCTGGAAGGAAGTTTATTCGAAAACCGACATCCTGAGGTTACTGAATTATGATAGAATTATGCTGCAGGCCGATTAGTTTTACAACCCCACTTAATTTATCTTTTCGAAACGAAAACGCATTTCGTTCCTCAGAAAATGACGTCTTCTTCCAATTTTATGCTCCAAGAAAGTGTATAGCTCGGTTTTCAAAAACTTTTCCAACTCATAAATAATTTTGAATCCGACCGGCCGTTACACTTGCATTCAGGGTTCCCAAACTACAAGCCGTATATTTTCTGCGCATGGAAAACCATACATTCCTCTGCGGTATTAAGAGTGGAATATATGGGGTCCATAAAACTTAGCAGTGGACTTCAGTCACATTGTTAACTTTACAAGTTACATTGATAAATACAGAGCTCTGACGTTTTATGAATGGCCATTTCATGGTTTTAAAAATCGTCATCATTTGAAACTTCTTTAAGACCGAATTATACTTTTCGTTCAAGTTTAAAATTAGAAGAAGACGTCATTTTATACCGGATGAGCAAAAGAATGAAATTTTTTATGCATGCTTTCCATGAAATATAATTGAATTTTTAAGGGCATCGAAAATCAATGAGAAAATTGCATGCTACATAAGTAGTCATTTTTTGCGGAGTACAGTTCTTGCATGCAGCCGGAAGGAAGTTCATTCGAAAGCCTACACTCTTAGGTAACTGGATTATTATAGAATTATGCTGCATAATGATTAGTTTTACAACCCTACTTATTTACTCTTTTTGAACCGGGAACACATTTCGAAATTTCTGCTGGCATTTCATGAGTTAGCCCACCTACTGTGTCTCTTTCAGTCTTGTCCGCGAGCGTTCCAACTAGAAAAAAGTGTCTGGTCTAGTTCACTGGTGGTCTCCAGCCTTCTTTACCATGAACTGACGAGCAGGATCACAGTTCAGGCTTCAAATGTAGACTGTACTTCTTACTTGAAGAGCCATATGTCTAGCAGTGTGCCCACACGCAAATGAAGGTAGAAGTACATGTGAAAGGCGAGCAATACGGCTGCCCTCTACTGCGGAAACTTGTCCTGTATCTGTGTCTGTCTGTGCGCATTTTGGGATGACTGATGCAATTAAGGGAAGTTGCCTTTTGATGCAAACATATAGCCTGGGATGCCGTCAGCATCAGGAAAGCACTTGTCGTCCATTATAGTTAAGAACGACGACGACTTACAGTAGATGTGCTAACTCATCAAATTTTAACTGAAATTCTGGAATGCGTCTCCAACTCGAAGAGATTACTTAAGTGGGATTACAAAACTAAACGCCACACAGCATAATCCCATAATAATTCAGTTGCTTGAGGCTGCCGGCTTTCGAATGAGCTTCCTTCCGGCCGCCTGCAAAGGGTGTACACTGTAAAATGTGGCTACATGAGTAGCATGAATTTTTTAGTGGATTTTCGATACCCTTGTAAATTGAGATATATTTCATCGAAAGCATGCATAAAAATATACATTTATTTACCCGTTTGGTGGAAAATTACGCCTTCTTTAAATTTGACACCTGGGGAAGTGTATACTCCGAATTCAAAAAACTTCTCTAATTCCCGAGTATTTTTGAATCCGACCTGCCGTTACATTTGCATTCGGAGTTTCAAAACTACAGGCTGTATATTTTCCATGTAGAGAAAATCATATAATTCTATACAATATAAAGAGGAGGCCATATGTGGTTCATAAAATATGACAGTGGATTTGAGCCATATTGTAAACTTTACAAGCAACATTAGTAGATGCAGGGACACGATGTTTTATGAACGGCATTTCAGAGTCTTGAAAAATCTCATAATTAGAGACTTAAAATCGAAAAATGACCCTTCTTTCAAGCAAAGCATATAGAGAAGACCTAATGTTTCTCCAAACTGGTAAAAGAATGGATATTCATATGCATGTTTTCTATGAAATATGTCTCAATTCATAAGAGTATCGAAATTAAATGAAAAAAATTCGTACTACATATGTAGCCACCTTTTACAGAGTAATCTTTTGCAGGCGGCCGGGTGGGATTTCATTCAAAAGCTGACATTTTGAAGTAACTGTGTTCTCTTGGGATTATGCTGCAGGGCGGTTAGTTTTACAACCCTACTTAGAGTAGGTGGGCTTACTCATGAAATGCCAACCGAAATTCCGAAATTCGTTTTGGTTTCGAAAAGATTAATTGAGTAGGATTGTAAAACTAATCATTATGCAACATAGTTCTATAATAATTCAGTTACCTCAGGTTGTCGATATTCGAAGTAACTCCTTTCTGGCTGCATGTAAAAACTATACTCTGTAAGAAATAGCTACTTATGTTGCATGAATTTCTATCACTGATTCTCGATGTCCTTATAAATTGAGACATATTTCTTAAAAACCATACATAAAAGCATTCAGGCTTTTGTTAATTTGGTAGACAATCACGTCTTCTTCCAATTTCACACTCGAAGGAAGGGTATAATTCGGTGTTTTAAAAAAAGTTTCTAATTATGAAAATTTTTAACACCGTGAAATGGCCGCTCATGAGACATCATGTCCCTGCCTTTACCAATGTGGCTCCTAAAGTTAGCAATATGGTCCAAATCCACTACAAAATTTTATGAACCCCACATGATCTCCATTTAATTCCGCAGAGAAATATATGGGTTTCCATGCGCGAAAAATATACGCCTTGTAGTTTGGAAAGCCTGAGTGCAAGTGTAACGGCAGGTCGGGTTAAAAATTACTCGGGAATTGAAAAAGCTTTTTAAAATCGAATAATATCCCTCCTTCGAGTATAAAATTGGAAGAAGACGTAGTCGTCTACCAAATGAGCAAAAGCATGAATGCTTTTACGCATGGTTTTTATGAAATATGTCTCAGTTTATAAGGGCATCGAAAATCAATGAGAAAAATTCATGCTACATGAGTAGTCAGTTCTTACAGAGTATAGTTTTTGCATGCAGCCAGAAAGAGGTTCGTCCGAAAGCCGGTCTCTTGAGGTAACTGAATTATTATAAAAGTACGCTGCATGGTGATTAGTTTTGCAACCCTATTTAATTAATTTATTCGATACGAAAACGCATTTCGAAATTTAAGTTGACATTTCATGAATTAGCCCACCTACTGTAAGTAATCTTTTAGAGTCGAAAACGCACTTCACAATTTTGGTTAACATTTTATGAGTTAGCACATCCACCGTACTGTCAGTACAAATGATGCCGGTATTGATTTCAAAGGGGACTTCAGTTACTATAAATTAACAGGTTGGACACGTAAATATGGGCCTCCCGGATCACGGACGACCTTGTCTTAAATGTCAGGATGAGTTAGAATTGAAGTTAAGATAGGGTTTGTGGTCAGGGTTTGGAGGGTCGGGGCTATAGTTAGGCCTGTTAGGTTTACTATTGGGGCTGCTGGTAGGGTTAGCGTGCACCCTCTAAAACGGGGCCGGATAAACAAGGGGGGGGGTCAGGTCGGGGTCCGACAGGCGTTATCGGGAATGCGCAGCCAACACACTCGATGTGCGGTGGAAGGCCCAGGTATAGACGCAAGCGCGCCAACTGGGTCCCGAGCCGCCCCCTTCTTGGAGTATAAAATCCTGATCAGTGCCCCTTGTGAACCCCGGGAGGGGTGTGGTGCCATAAAACTACACAGAGGAAAAGACTTGCAACATGCCATCGAGGTATCCTGCCTCAAGAAAGTTTTGCTTTTTTGCGTGTCAACAATTCGAAAGAGAGTTCGAGTTAATGTAGGTAAGGCAGGGCGGACGAAGTCGGTCTCACTCAGGCATCTCTGGCTCCCTCATCTCGAGCTGGTGGTAAGAGCGAATCAGGTCAAGATCGAGTGCAAGAGTAGGATGTGGCCTTCTCATCCCCAGCCCACATCTGACTATCTCAACAAAGCGGTTCGACTGTCGATTCTGACGATGTCTACTGTGTGATCCACAGCAGGGGGAGCAGAGGGACGATGACTTGCGTGTGAATTGGTTTATAGTGATAACTGACTTGCGTTACATCTACTGCACTTTCTCATCCCTCACCCCCCCCCCCACCCGGGGCCGAGGTCATGGCAACGTCAAGAATACCGGGGGCAGGATCAGGAGCAGATGGCTGGCATGCCACAACACCCCCGTGGGTGGCATTTGTAATGGATCCGCAACCCAGTTAGTTCTACCAAACCCAAATCTGGATCCGTCTTGGTTCAGTGCAACTTCCGCGTGGTCAGTTTTACGAGGCACTCTACCAGAATAATGTTCACAAGCACGAACATGTGTGGTCAACTCCATAGATAATGAGTGGATTCGTCCTTTGGGAAACATGAGAAACCATAATAAGCCTGCCTGACAAGTTAAGTTGAAGGTAGATTAGGAAACGGCGATATCGAAAGGTGCGAGTTTTCATCATGCCAGCCACCTGCGCTCTCCTCCGCCTCCGGTCTTCTTGATGCAAGTGGGGGAAGAGGAGAGAATGCGGTATTACGAGAAAGTCATCGTGCCTGCCTCGCCCAACTGTGCATTTCACGATGGAGATCTTCGATCATGACAGTGGAACTTTCACTAGGGTTAGGATCAGGACTGTTAGGGCAGGGGAATAAGAACATTCCGGAATGTAATGCGGGCCCACCTGTAGTACTGTGTGTGTGGCAGAGGGATCCCGTATTCCTTTGTACAACCAATAGACGTCTATCAGACTTTTCACATTAGTTGAGGAGCAGTACCAACGAGAACGAGGCAGACAGGGGTGACTGCTTCTAGCTTGTGGGACTTCATCGGTTGACCATAACCCAACACCGGTTTGGATGACCTGACCCTAAAATTCACTGTGACTGTAAACACCACTTATTATTCACCGTCCTCATTGTTTTAATTTCCCTTCCCTTCCTGACCAGACGTAAACTTAGCAGCGACGCTTTATTCAGTGTGCGTTATTTTCCGAAACCTGTATCTTGTTTACTTTTTTTTATAATCGCGCTCACTTTCTTTGCCAAACGACAGCATATCATAAGACTTTCGACAGGGATTTATTTATTTCCTGTGCCTTCCTGCGCTCCGTCCTGTGTGTTGCCCCCACCCGTAAGACCCCTTCTACCACCATTCAACGTATAACACGGTCCACAAGCTAGCTCAATTTATGTGGGGGTCCTACACCCCATCGTTGTCGCAGAATGGCGAATGCCGTTCTTATGTAAGTCCCTACATTCGTTTGGCGGAAGGTCGTAGGTTTAACTTCTTTTGGCTGTCTCGCAAAGTCATATTTCAGTGGCTCACGTCGCTGATTAGGCTGAAAATACCCCTGTATTTGTCGGCAAAACGTCTTAGTAAGGCAGCCAACTGTGTTTGGACCCTTCGTTTATCTGCATTATTTTTTGGCATCCGATGAGGACGAAGGGTAAGGCCAGCCGGTGGATAGAAGCAGATGTTGCCCCACAATCAGTGAATCTTATTGTTCCCCCCTGACGAAAGTTTCGGTCAGATGTGATTGTGCAGCACCACATGATGTAAGCAAATCCCAACCCCATCCCACGGCCACTAACACTAACCCCCTACACCTAACCCTAACAACTAAGCCTAACCCCTAACCCTAACCCTTGACTGCGGCCCTTAACCCCAACCCAACAGTGTTACGTCCATCAGGTGGGGCTACATAACCTGCAGCGCCACTTGACTGGTACCACATGGTTAGCTTGCGTAAACAATTTGGGCGGATCTGGTTATGTAGCCCCAATAAAATTAAGCGGTGGATTTTAGCCACATTGTTAACTTTACAAGCCACAGTGGTAAATGCAGAGACATGACGTTTTACGAGCGACCATTTCACAGTATTAAAAAATAGCACAATTAGAAACTTTTTTGAAAACCGGATTATACCCTTCCTTCGAGTGTAAAATTGGAAGAGGACGTCATTTTCTACCGGATGAGCAAAAGAATGAATATTTTTATGCATGTTTTCCATGAAATACAATTGAATTATTAAGATTCAAAAGGCAGCATACGTCTGCTTTCGATAAATTCTCTTCAGGCCTCTACATTTATATGGCTATTGAAGTAATGAATTAAAAGATACGGGCAAGTAAATAAATAAGCCGTAGCTCGGGTATGGAGAGGGGAGGAGAGGGGAGGGGAGGAGAGGGGGGAGAGTGAAAAACCACAATTCCAGTCAGCGCCCGGGAGAAGGTGGGTCCCGGCGAAGGTAATTACATGCGGGTGGCTGGTTTGGTGGCTTTGAACCATGGTAACTGTGGGACCTGTATGAAGTTCTTCTGTGCGCATTGGACCGGTCCACGTAGCCTGATTACAGCCGCCTCTGCCGTAGCTGTAACGCCCCTGGACTTGGACAGAGTTGTTTGTATGATGTGACACTTTTGGCGCTCGGACCTGGCATGGAGATGGCGTAACTGCGCGCTGGCGAAGACGGCCGGTGTCCCTTCCCCTCGCTACCGCTGACCCCCCTCCCGCAACGAACCGTCGCTCTCGATTCTCTCTCGCTCTCTCACTCAACGTCGGCTCCCCCGGCCCTTCCCCCGGCCCTTCCCTGCCCCCAGCGCTGCATCCCCACCGGCTGTTTAGATAGTATCGCAGGGTCGTCTATCCATCCAAACAGGTCACCTATTTGCTGTTCCTCGTTGCTCGTGTACATTAACATTTGTTATATATATTCTTCATATTAGTTGTTCCATTACACTATATCCATACTCGACGTATCTCTTCTTCTGCGCGTGAACAAGTTTCGAGAGATGTCAGCAGTTCTGTTCAGGTCTACCTCCGTCAGAATCTCTTCTCGGCGTTTGCTTATTCCGGTGTGTGCTATCCTTGACGTCCTCGGCCGCTACATAGCCAACATGCGCTGCCCAAGCAGTTTTGGATAGCTTGATGGGACCTGGTAAATCACTCTGAAGGCCTCTCTGGCGTCTACATGGTGGTCTGTGTCTACCATGTGCGTGAGGATCGAGCTGTTGACGGTCTTTATTTGTCCCTTTCCTAACCATGCTGGGGAATGCTCTTTCATTCTTTCGGATAAACACCGGCCCGGGTGACCAATATATTCTGCCCCACAGGAGCCGGTGAAGGAGTAGATACACATAGAGGTGGTCTGAGCTGGTAGTTTGTCCTTGCCCTCTCCCTATAGGATGGGACTGGTGGAGAACAGTACACGGGTGTCAGCTGCTGCAAAGGTCTGTGCTACAGCTTGGGTTAGGCGTCTTCTTAAAATTTCGTTTGATGCATCCCCTTGAAATGGGACCCTGATAAAGAGCCTTTTTCTTTTCTGCCTTCAGTATCGAGGGCTTTTGTGGTCTTTCGGCCATGTTCTTAGCGATGAATCGATCAGGATACCGGTTTCGGCGAAAAAGTTCTTTCTCAACGCTATCAACTGAGCAGATTCTTTTCACTCTTTCTGTCAAGCAGCGGACTAAATTACGTTTAAAGTTCAGCGGTACGAAACTCCCAAAATGGGTGTATTATCCGGACCACGTTTTCTTACGATGGACGCTACGTCGAATGCTGCCGTCCGGTCTTCTGCTCAGAAGCACATCTAGAAAGGTAAGTGAACCGGACTGTTCGTCTTCCAGAGTGAAATTTATTGATGGATGCGCCTGATTTATGTCATCCAGTAGAATTGAGATGTCACTTAGTTTCGGTACAATCGCGAATATATCATCCACGTACCGCCCACAGTATCTTAAACCTTTGACCTGATGACGTAGCTGGAAAGCTTCTAACTTTTCCATGAATATATTCGCCAAAAGCGGGCCAAGGGGCGAGCCCATTGCTACGCCGTCCATATGCCTAGATAGATTGTTGTCGAATAGGAACTGCAAGTTCGAGGAACACCTCAATAACAATTCCTTGAGGGCAATGAAGTCACAAAGGTATTTGACCGTTTCCGTTGCCGCTACGTTCGTAAAATGAGACGATACATCTAACGAAAACATGGCCATTTCGTTCAGACCGAAGTCTTTCACACCGTTGATGAATTCAAAAGTATCTCGATAGTTATGTGGCGTTAGTTGATAGCGCAGAGGCTTAAGTTTCTCCGGCAGCCACTTCGCTATTGCATGATACGGCGAGTTCCTCATATCGAGGATTGGACTAACCGGTACGCCATATTTGTGGATCTTCGGAAAACCATATAATCGAGGTATATGCGTACCGACGGGACGGAGGCGCATCGAAAATCAATGAGAAAATTGCATGCTACATAAGTAGTAATTTTTTTCAGAGTATAGTTCTTGCATGCAGTCGAAAAGGAGTTACTTCGAAAGCCAACATCCTGAGGTAACTGGATTATTAGAGAATTATGCCGCACGATGATTAGTTTTACAACCCTACTTGATTATTCTTTTCCAAACAGAAACGCTTTTCGGCATTTCTGTTGAAATTTCATGTGTTAGCCCACCTACTGTACGTCAGCCCAACCGTCACGAAGGGTGATGTCCACGGTGTGCCCTCAACAGGACCTACGCGTGAACTGGTTTACAGTGGTGGCAGACTTACGAAGCATCTACCACACTCCCTCCCACGTCACCCACCTGTGACTGGCAGCAGGATAGAGTTAGAAAGTGCAGAGGCGGGATCGGGTACTGTGGCTGACGGGTTCAGACGAACGGTTTACGCTTGCCACACACAACCCGATTTGCGCACAATGGATCAAGTTTTCGCAGAAGGAAACGAGGTAGGTTCGCTTCCCATCAGAGTGAGTGTTGTATCCAGGTGGCCAACGCTTGGAATTCTCCACGCCCTCCTCGCAAGTGCTTCCACATTTGAGTCCTGCTGACATTCCCCTTCTCCCTTTTTGTAACCCTCTTTCGAGCGTGATCGGCGTTTCTTTAATTAACTAATTTTTGTCTTCTGACCTTGAGCTGGGACTTCGATTTGCTCGAACAGTAACAAAGGCATTCTTTGCCTAGGGTATTCTTTGTTGAGGACTGTACGATTTTTATCCCTACCTTATTTCATCAGTACTACCGTATATACACCGAAATCTGTTTTGGCCTATACACGTGAATCAGTTTACCAAGAATTCTACAGTGAGAGTGCCATGCAGGCCACGTTTAGAAGCGGCCACTGCAGCCTGACTGTCCGTCCTGAGAGGACCGATTTACGCAGTACGTTGGCAGACTTCGAAGCCATTTAGCCCGTCATGGTAGATTTAGGCACGTCAGACTTATTGCAATGGGGAGTGCGCTGACCTGCTGTGCGGATGACTTCCCCAATGTCACCAAACAAAGGATCTAATTCACAAGTATTCGTCTCTCCTGAATGCTGAGCCGCCTTTCAGCGACTGCTGTCAGAAATTACTGGTGAGAGGTCGGCGAATGGGCACGCCCAGTCGCCAGCCTTAGGAGGAGAATCGCTTTTGGTTGACCTTGGGAGTTACGTCCAGGGATCAGCGTGGGCCTCCACGCTGGCCCAGTCATCAGGACCCCCCCTCTCCCCCTCCCCTCCGCGCCAGGATCCCCGGGTCCGTCCAGTCATATTAATTGCTCCCCCAGCGCCCACAAAGAATGTCGGGCGGGCGGGTGGGACCTGCGCTACCAGCGGGTGCGGCGTGGATGTGTCCATCCTCACCCACCTGTGCATTAACTTGTGGCTTTTCATCTTGGAACGTCAAAATCACACTCGGATGGGCAGGGGAGGGCTGGGGAGGAGGGGGGTCCGGAGGCACGTGCGCCGGGTAATTGTCAATTTATGGGAACTGTAGAAAAAATACGCCAGGCAAACCTCTGATGCATACAGACATTTTTGGCCCCCCGGCCAACCCCGGTCGTATCCTTTTTTTTCATTGTCTACCCGCGGACGCTGACTGCGCGGAGAATGTCTCGAATGAGTTAGCGGGCCAACGGCGCGCAGTGAGGGACCGGCTGATGATGTATGCGAGGGAGGACCCAAAACCGCTCGAGTGCTAGTGCCCACTATTGTCAGGATCGAACTAAGTTGGGGGCTTTGTTTTGTCCACGCTTCCAGCGCTAAGACGACTCGATCCATCGATGGCCTCTGAGTAATGACGCAGAGGTGGTGACCATGGATTTTTTAGCAACTTTTACTACGGCAGGGGGAAATAATCGCAGTTAAACTGATGCCCATCTCGGGAAGTGGAGCATGTACGAGCCCCATACAATATGCAAGAAGTGCCGTGATCGAAATCCAAATGGTCAGTCTGAGTTACATTCAACGTTGCACACCTTAACCATTACCCTGAGGTGTTGCACAAAATCCCTTTTCTCCATTAAACCCGAGGCTAGATTGCAGTTGGTAGTCAGGCTCCGTATTACAGGTGGCAGAGGGTTTGTTTACTGGGGTTATTTTGGGGCTGCATAATCACATCTGACTCATTTGGCTTCCGCTTAATGTTTAAGGGTAGAATTACGGTACCGGTTAATGGTGTCCGATTTTCGGGTTAGGGTTATGCCCTTTAGGCTTAGGTTTTCGGGTTACGGTTAGGGTTTGAGTTTACGACTAGATTTCGGTGTTGCGGTTAGGTTTTATAGTTAAGTCTATGCCTAAGGGCTACGGTTGCGTTTAAGATTTCGGTTAGGGTTAAGGTTGTCGTTAGGGTTAGTGGTTAACGTTTAACATTAAGGTTAGGGTTAAGGTCACCGTGCGCTTCCCCATTCCTGGCTACCAACTGCGATCTAGCCAAACCGTATTTGTAGGCCATCCAAATAAGTAAAAAGTTGCATGTTTTCCGGAAAAAACCCTTCTCGGCATGTAGGTAAATTCCTCTGTTGGTAATTATCGTACACCACACATGTATATTTATGTGTGCTTCTCTAGTAGAGATAAGTAACGTAAGCAAGCAAGCTTTTCCGACATGGCACGAGAAGATGGGCGTCCGTATTATTGGTGTCCTCGCGCTAAATTTCGGGTGGAGCTAGGATTAGTGTTGGAACCGGGAGGGTTAGTGCTCAGATTAAGTTTAGTATGAGGATTAAAGTTAAGACGGGGGAATAGGTATCCGCATCCAACAGATTTTCGAAAATTACCTTCATCAACATGAAAATCATTCTTTTCCCACGTGTAGTTCAGGCTTGGCGAGGTGAGAATACCTGCTGTGTTTCTGCGAAAAAATATATTTATTATTCCCTTTCAAAGCAGATGTGTAATTCTGTTTGTTAAAACACAGTAAGAACGCTGGTATACCGGCTTTTATTTTAATACATCCGGCATATTCCAGAAGTGATGATCACAAACTGATTCTCAGGCAGCTGGCTATTTAAACTGCTGAGCGCATGGTAAGGTGTCCTTCGTGCGATTTCATTTCAGCTAGTGCGTTATTCAGGAGAAATTTGGGTGCCGCGTTTGCCGTATAAGCGATACTCCAATACTAATTAGGTCACTCTAATGTGTATTCATGTGCGGAAGAATTAGACCGCGAACCAGGCAAATGCAACGAAACAGTTCCAAACTGAGGAGAAACATGAGTTTTCTTCAACGGCATAAAAGTGCCAGAATCAGTGCTGGGAATTCAGGAACAAAAAATGTTTTCATTTATGCCCTAACTTTACCGTATACCACACTATCTTTCGGATGGTATGCCTCTGGGAGTTTGTCATGAGTGGTATTCTAAGGATCATTCTTACGTTGCCTTATTTACGCAGTTGTTTGCCCATTTGAAAAGAATGTTCACATTTATAACATTCCCGTTTTTCTTGTAATCTTGCTATTCCTTGAAAAAATCACTCTGTTTTCAGCCACCCTTTCGGTATTGCACTAAGCGGATGTTTTGAGGAGGAATTTTGACCATTTTCTGGCTTACTAGGGGTTTTCGTGAGTTCGCGCATATTCCAAAAGTTTTGAAATGCACTGGCAAAATGGTTTTGCGAGTAATTTTTTTAAAGCGGTGCTCATCTGATATTCGTCTTGTCGGAAACCACATTTTGCTCAAATTTAATACTTTGTTCGGAAAAATCCGCAAATTTGATAACTTTTAAAGCGTTTAATTTAATATCACGGCAGTTTAATGTGGGCAAGCCATTTTTTTCCTGCCCAGGCATTTTTGTGCGAAAAGAAATTAAAAGGAATAAAATGTTCTCCAAAAAAGGTGCAATAATCCTGCAGAGCTGTGGACTAATTTATCTTACACCATACCGCATTCTTTCAAATGGCCAATGCCAAAAACTAGCTCCCACAAACAACTTATGTGAAGTTGCATTTTGGGCAGGAGATGCATTCATGAAAATGTTCAGTTTTAAAAATAAAAAGTGCGGAAGGAGGACATCAACCCTGAAGCTGATACTCTGAAAATATTCAACAGAAACCTCTTCAGCCACCATGTTTGAGATTAGAAGCGATTAAGCATTGAGAGAGAGATCGAAATACTTAAAACAACAGGTTCATTCCCGGCTACTGCATCTCGACCTCATCGCGTATCACAAACCGTGCCAAGAATGGTATAAATGGACGCCGGGTAAGCTGACACGGGGCGGGGGATGTGACGGATGCCATACCGGCGTAGCGCCACCAAACATTGCGCTAACCGAGTGTGCGGCGCGGTTTTAAAATCTTGTCGTACATTTCAAACGTCACAAGCAGCTACGCCCACCGCGTGGCACACAAACTTGACACAGCACCGGTGACTTGGATGTGAATTAGTTTGTAATGATAGTGTACTTGCGCAGCATCTACCGCACTCCCTCTCTCCCCTCACCCACCTTGTTGCGCTAGAAGACAATGCTCTCGTTGAACAACGCTCTTTTTGAGGACAGATAAGGTCCTTATCATACCTTTTGTCAGATTTGAACGATGATTGGTCAAAAGACAGCCTGCGACGGAGAGAGAACCCGTTGATTAGCATCTTGGGCAAAGACTGTTTAAGCTCCAACAGTTAAAGAAACGTCTACGCTGTGTTGACGGAGACCGGATCGATCTTTTCACAACCGTCTATACTGCCATCAGTCGCCCCAAGGATGCCCGCACTTCAGTCGCTGATCAGACCGTATTTATGAGGTGCATCGTACGGACCTTTTGGCATAAATGCTGCTGCATATACTACTGTATGCTCTCTTAAGCTTGTATCTTCTTCCTGGCTGGCAGCCAACACCTCACAGGGTATGGACCAAAGCCACATTCTGTTACATGCTCAACGCTAGTGGGCAGCCCCGGCTGAAAAAACGAACTTTCAGCCACGAACACCAGCGTTTCGAGGTGCATTGACGCGCGCGCTGAGTCGGAAACCTTCGGGAAATCGGACTCCAGAGAAGGCTGTTAGTGGTACTCTGGACGGTCTCGAAAGACAAGCAGTGGTCGCTTCATTCCAGCGGACGCAAACACAAGTTTACTGTGGTAGGGGGCGCTCGCCGATCGTTCTTACGGAACTCACGCGTTCCCTTGTGCCTTACGGGCTCTCTCTTGAGCCCAACCAGCAGCCGCACAATGTCGCATGATATAGGCAGTATGTTATTACCGACAAAGACAAGGGAGACTGGAATGACCATTTCTGGCTCATTAGCCATCGTCAGTCAGTCATACCCAGCCCCGAGGTGTGGAACACCCGAACGCCCCCTACCATTGTATATTCCCGATCGAAAGCGACAGGGCAACGGGCTCATGGCCCAGTGGTTAGGGGCGTGCACATCTAACTAACAGGTCGCGAGTTCGAGCCTTGGGTGTTCCACACTTCGGGGTTGGGTATGACTGGCTGACGACGGCTAATGGGCCAGAAATGGCCATTCCAGTATCCCTTGTCTTTGTCTGTAATAACATACAAGTTTACTGTGCCTCTCAGAAATGTCGCTTGACGTGCACTAAGTGAAGAGGCATTGGTAGCCCCCTTCCCCCGTGGCGCAGTTGATGCTGGATCAGCGACAAGGTACCGGCCGCCCGTACCTCCCCATCTTTCTGTACTCCGGTGCGCTGAAGGTTTGTCAGGTAGGCCTGACAGGAGTCGGTGAGCGCAGCCCAGACGGCAGCCAAAAAACGAACAGTCTTGCCTACACATCAGCGACTTCAAGGGAGATCAACGCAGACAACTGACAAGCTGTTGTCGGTCGGACGGTTCACTGGTCCCCCTGAATGTGTCGGTAAGGACGCATGTTTTGTGGAGGTGAAGGAAGACTGATTGTCATGAGTAAGTTTTTTGCTGCAACTTTTGCCCAACCTGGCAAGTTCGGCTTTTTCTCAACCTTAATGCGTAAAGATGGGCACCGATTACTTTCCAAAATATTTTACACAAAACTGAGCCCTGCGAAGTTGTCATTACAGAGCAGACAAACGGTATACGAAAGCAAGACCTTGGTCTATCGCAAGACTGTCTGCATTCTGACTGGTTACGGAAGATGCTGAAGGTCACAGATACGTAAAATAGTCCAGTACAAAACGCCAAACTACATCTCCTGTCATTCGGACAAGTAAGGAACTCTCGAAAAGGAGACGTGATCGTTGGATTAAGAGCGTTGCGGGTCGGACATTTCGGATTCTCACTCGAATCCATCATCAGAGACAGAGTCAGATAAGAGTAGGGGATTGCCCAGGTGTCGCAGTATTTATAGGCCTATCACACTTGTCAGCTCCCGAGTGCATCACAGCTCGACCGGCCAGGGGTTGAAGTATGCAGTTCATATGCGCCTGTGTGCCGGTCAAGATTATCAGCTCCCAGACTCATTGCACGCAGTCGGGTTGATAAATTCCTGATTTCGTCATCCGTGCGGACTCGGAGGCAACTTAACTCGCCGACATTGACACCAGGAACAGTGACCATCCGAACGCTCTCTTTGTGGCCAGTTACTTTGCTTAGGCAAAGTCTCAGTGCCGAATATGAAGAGGGGAGGTCGGTGCGCCTGTTGATCGATTGTGGACCTGAAAATCCTGACGTAGGTTAATAAAGCTCTTGTCTGTTGCTTCGCGACTACTTCCTCGAACTCGCCTCTTCGCTTTTATTAGGAAGTGATGAACTCCAGAAAACAGAATTAAAACATATTGAGAATCAGAATGTTTCCCCACAAGACCATAGTGATATGTAGCTTCCGGATGACAGATGACTAAGAAGATTAGTGAGATCGCGACTAGCATTTGATGTCGCACATCATATAAATATGAGGGTTAGGTGTGGTTATATAGTCGCACCTGATGAACACAGTACTGTTGATCTAATTAATTATTTTGAGTTGGTGTGATTACGTTGGCATGCAGTTACTGTGCGTTTTGGTTTGTGTTCTTTTGGCGGCCTTGATTCTTTGTTGCCGTGTCTACCTTTGTTGGCCCAATGTCAGTGCTCCTTCTTGACTTTCGACCTCTTGTCTCTTTCTAACTTTCCCGGTGGACGTTTCAGGATTGTAAGGGTGGGAAGAAATATCCCCCTCAAACGATCCACGTGTAGATGAGCTGAACCGACACAAACGTGGGGACTAGATCGCAGTCCGGCAGGTGTTACCGGCAATGCGCACCAGGATCAAGGATGTCTATCAGCGTCCGTTAAAACTACGGTATGATGTGGTTATGTAGCCGCACCTGATGGACACAACATTGTTGACCTCCCTTGCCTTTGTCGGTAATGTCATTCTGCCCATATCATGCGCCGCTGTGCGGCTGCTAATTGGGCTCGAGAGAGCCCATAAGGCACAACGGAACGAGTGAGTTCCGTAAGAACGATCGGTGGGCTCCCCTCTACCACTACTTAATTATATTGAGTTGGTGAGGTTACGTCGGCAAGGGGTTGCTGTGCGTTACGGTGTGTGTTCTGCTGATGACCTTGTTTCTTTGTTGCCGTGTCCACCTTTCTTGACCCAATGTCGGTGGTCCTTCTTGACTCTCGGTTTGTCGTCTTCTTCTAACTTTCACGTTGGATGTTTCAGGGTTAGGGTTTAGGGTTGCGGTTAAGGGTTAGGGTTAAATGACTAGGGTTGGGGTTACGGGCTAGGTAACTATTTCTCAGCCACTCAAATACAACCGCGCATTCTTAATAGCTTACCTTCTGCATACAACTACTTGATCTCGTAGCCTGTGCGTTCCCCGGTCCCACCTGTAAAAACCCCGATTACCCCCGGTCCCGTATTACAGGCGGCTGGTGTTTGTTTACTTCCGGTGCGGCTGGATAATCACTTCTGGCACATATTTCTGCCCACGTTTCTTGTTGAGTGGGGAAGTCAGGTAGGTTTGTTATAAACAGTTAAGGTGGGAGATTAATTAAGAAACGTTTTCAAAGTGGATTGGTAGGACTTTCAACGAAAAAGCAACGATCCCCCATGGTTCCTGCCGTGACCGAAAGCTAATTTACAGTAGATGTGCTAACTCATTAAATGTCAACCAACATTTCGAAATGCGTTCTCGTTTCGAAAAGATAAATTAAGTAGTGTTGTAAAACTAATCACGATGCAGCATAAGTCTATAATGATCCAGTTACCTCAGGGTATCCGCTTTCGAAAGAACTTATTTTCGGCTGCGTGCAATATCTATACTCTGCAAAGAATGACTACTTAAGTAGCGCGCAATTTTCTCATTGATTTTCGATGCCCTTGAAAATTCAATTATATTTCATGGAAAACATGCATAAAAATATTCATTCTTTCACTTATTCGGTAGAAATCACGTCCTCTTCCAATTTCATACTCAAAAGAAGAGTATAATTCAGTTTTAAAAAGTTTCTAATTGTGAGATTTTTTAATACCGTTAAATGGCCGTTCATGAAATGTCATGTATCTACATTTACGAATGTGGCTTGTAAAGTTAACAATATTGCTCACATCCACTGTTTAATTTTAGGAACCTCATATGGTCTTCTCTTAACACCGTAGAGAAATGCATGGTTTTCCGTACATGGAAAATATACAGCTTGTAGTTTCGAAACCCTGAATGCAAGTGTAACAGCAGGTCGGGTTCAAAATTATTCGGGAATTAGAAAAGTTTTTTGAAACCGAATTATACTCTTCTTTTGAGTATGAAATTGGAAGAAGACGTAATTTTCTTCCGAATAAGTTAAAGAATGAACATTTTTATCCCTGTTTTCCATGAAATATAATTGAATTTTCAAGGGCATCGAAAATCAATGAGAAAATTGCATGCTATATAAGTAGTCATTTCTTGCAGAGTATAGATCTTGCATGTAGCCGAAAATAAGTTCTTTCGGAAGCCGACACCCTGAGGTAACTGGGTCATTATAGATTTATGCTGCATGATGCTTAGTTTTACAACACTACTTAATTTATCTTTTCGAAACGAGAACGCATTTCGAAATTTCGGTTGACATTTCACGAGTTAGCACATCTACTGTATATCTGCTCACTGGCATATCAGGCACTTGTTTCACATGACTTGGGAGCAACCTTTCTTAGGCATCCGCCATGTGTAGCAACTAAGCAATGAGAGTTTGCATTTAGAAGGCTGCAATAATCAGGCCAGGCCTTATGTTGGACAAAAAGACAGAAGGCACCAGAATAAGGAGGTATTGTACACAGGATCCGAGGTTGTCCCCTCAGGCGTCGGTGACCACTGGCGAAGCCAGGGCTGGTGTCAACTGCGTCTGAGAGTTCGCGAGAGAGTGGTGGCAGCCGCTTTTGTAGGCTCGTGGGCCAAGCTCAAGTGCTGTCCAGTCCGTTTGTGTTGCATTTGCCGAGGGGTGGTGTCCCAGTGGCTTGTTTTGCCGGTTGCAGGGGGTGGGGTGCGTTCAAGTGTCGCACGGGCAGCTGCGGCTGTGCGGACGCAGGTGTGCCCGAGCTGCCGGTCGTGTGACTCCAGGCCAGCGCGTCTGGAACGGCTCACTGCAAAAGGGTCAATGACCTTGGGACAGCGAGGTCTTAAACAATGATGCCCGATGGGTCATGATGGCTGGCTGCTACAGCTACCGGGCTCAGGTGGACGCGGGGGTGGGATAGGAGGAGAGTGTGGAAAATTCTACGCAGGTCTGCTACCACTATCAATTAATTTGGGTGCAGATAACTGTTCTGCAGCCATCTTACCGTGGACGCACGATGGTCATCGCTGCATGCGACGGTGGAATTCTCAAGTAGTGAAGAAAGGT